>CAUYRT010101610.1:0-36683 GCA_963574885.1 Lepilemur ruficaudatus | reverse complement strand
AGCTGGATTGGTTATAGCTTGACGTTTACCGTATTTGAACACAGTTTGAACAGTTGGCTGCCTTTGGCCGAAACTCAGTGATTGGTATAAGAGTAGGTTACAGTCTGTTTACATACCCACTTAGGTTACAGTTTACTATGTACGGAGAAACCTTTTGATCCGAACTTAAAATATGTAACGAGGTTTAGGCTAAACTTAATTTAATAACACTAATAGAAGACTGGTTAAATAAATGATAGATATTCATAAAATGGATTATGAAGCAGCAATTAAAATTTGTGCATTTTCCAAAAAAAAAAAAAAATAGAGAAAATTAGCGGGGCAGGGTGGCACATGCCTGTAGTCCCAGCTACTCAGGAGACTGAGGCAGAAGGATTGCTTGAGCCCAGGAGTTTGAGGTTGCTGTGAGCTAGGCTGATGCCATGGTACTCCAGCCTGGGCGACAAGCCAAGATTCTGTCTCAAAAAGAAAAAAAAAAACACAAAAAGAAAAAAAAAAGTTCATTGTTAAACTCTGATCCTACCTGAAAGTGGCCAGGGCACTGCACTTTCTCAAGTAGTCAATATTTATCTGTCCCCTGATACAATTCCTCAGTGACAGTTGAAGTGTAGCACGAACACCTTGGCACAGTTTTTATTGAACGAAGTACTAAGAATGTGGATTGTGACAGGCATCTAAATTCCAAGTTAGATGAAATGACCCGCTCACCGGATTCTCCTCCTTTCTCTTGCATTTGGAGAGCAAGCCCAGCCTGTAGGGTTAGAATGGGCTTGCTGAATCTTGCCACATCTCTGCACCATTGATTTAATGGAGTATCTCCAGTCTCTTGGATAATAAAACTTACGTCCCAATTTTGGGACCAAATCTTCCATCCTTGGGAATAGAAAGAATGACTCTGAGAGGTTTCATATGTCTCCTTTACACAGAACCCAAATCAAGGGACCCGAGGTTATATGGAACTATACCTGTGCCTAAGCAGAACGAAACTCAGAGCTTTTAGAAAATAAATAAATGTTCCCTTTTTTGCTCAATACTGATTACCTACTGGTAAACCCAATAGTATTGTTGCCAAAAAAGAATACATAATATGTGCGATCTCCCTGCTTATTTTACTTTCTTTGTATGTGATCTTATTTTTAATTTTCTAAGCCTAAGTTTCCACTTACCTATAATCCGCAGCAGAAGGTCTTCCAAAATCAATTTCTGGTTTGCTGAATACAACATGTACTATGAAGTTTTTGTTGTTCTTTTATTCACCAGGTGAAATGTCATTTATTAATGGTTTTTAAAGGGGTTCAGATATTTGATGCTTTCTAGTAGTTTACGTATTTACTAATTATAACCTTTAAAACTCTATATTAGGAAAAATTTCAAACAGACAGATGTGGATAGTGTGGAGTAATAACTCATATGTACCCCAAGTCCCTATCACCCAGGTTCATCAATCATAAATTAATGACTGAATTTGTCTCATCTACATAGGTATCTACCCCCCTCCATTATCAGATTATGTTGAAATGAACCCTAGAGAGCATGTCACTTTATTGATAAATATTTCAGCCTGTCTTTTTAAAAGATAAGTGCTCCCTTTTATTTTTAATATATCTATAATACCACAATCACATCTAAAAATAATATTTTACCATCATGATCAATCAGTCTGGGTTCCAATTTCACCAAATGGATCATACTTTTAACTTTAGAAAACTGCTGCTTCTTTTTCCAGGTGTGATTTCCAGAACAAATTGTCAAAATCTGTGGTCACCCATTGGATGGACACTCTGTGTCCACCAAAAAGCTTTGGCAACCAAGCTGATCTGCTCTTATTCAGAACTTGGGGTATTCCCTGGGAGTGTTGATTGCCACGGCCCAGGGAAGCTGCCAGCTCTGAGAAAAAGGGGAGGGTGGGCCCCTGAAAATCCATGTACACCCATGAGCCAGCAAACCAGCGTTAGTGGCTAAGAGTGGGAATCCGAAAAGGCTTTCCCTTGTCTCATCAGTGAGCTGGGTGATGCAGGGTGTGGGCAGGGGCCCTAAGTATAGACAGTGTTGCTTACAGCTACCTCCATGCAGTCTCCCTACCCTTCCACGTCAGGCAGCCTGGAGACAGAGGGCGGGGGAGGCTGGCTTGGTATCTGTCAAACCAGAATGTCCTTTTCAAGCAACACTGGGGGGAAGACAAGGCTGAGACTTCTTCAGCGTGGAGGGGACACGCTATGTCTGGTGAGATTCTCCTCACTGGCCTCCCTCTCCAGCTGAGGCTGTGCCTTGAGAGCAATGCTGATAGGTGCTCTCACCCCACCGAGGTCCCTGCTCCAGCCTGTCTGCTGCAAGGTAATACCAGAATTAGGGAGCTGGGCATGGCTCCAAGGCCTGTGCTGTGCAATGTCCACCCCCAGTAGGACTTCTCTGGGAGAGGGAGGAGCCTTCTAGCAGCCTTTGGTGGAAGTGCAGGGAGATGGAGCAGAGGGACAGCCACCACTCCAACATCAGTGTCACCTCTGGGCTATGTGGAGGAACAGTATCCAGAGCAGATCATCCCCTGGATTTGCTTGGGCAGGGACAGGGTGGATTGTTTGATAGTACTTGGAGGGTGGCATTTTCCTTGTTCCCACTATAATTAGCTTGATGTGGCTACACCACATGGTCACCAAAGGGGAGAAGAATATGTACCCACCCCTCCAGCCTCATTGCTCGGGGCTCTCTACCTGGTCCTTTGCAACGCAGCCACCGGCAGCTTCTACTGCTTTCTCAAAAGCACGTAGCTCTGTGCTTTTCCCTTTGTTTGGAGCACTCATTCTTTTCTTTGTCTAATTCCCACTCCTTCCTCGGGTCTCAGTGTGAAGTCCCTAGCTCTGGCAAGCCTCACCTCACTCCAGTAGGTGAGCGGCTGCCACATACTGCTGTAAGGCCCTCTGTTTCCCCAGTTATACCTCACTTATGCTGTGCTTGTTGTTTGCATATCTTCCCCGGTTGACTGTTGACGCCTTGAAGGGGAGGGACCACCCCTACCTTGCTCACCACTGTAATCCCAGTGCCTGCTACAGGACCTGAGATTCTTAATACAGAGGGAAGACAGTGGGCCCAGACTGCTCATAAGCTGCTAACATGTGCTAATTGCTCAGGTGCTCGGTCATGACCAGTGGCTCCATCACAGAAGCTAGGACAAGCCCCCTGTCACTGATTCTGTGGGGAGCAATGTTAGGTTCCTCTGGGACTTTGGGGCTGGAGTGGTCATCTGGCATCTTAGAACCCAGAACCTGCAGATGCCCAATGACAGCCACCTTTCCGATGCTGTTACCACCATGCAGACCCCAACAGTGTGAAGAGAGCATTTTAAGGGTGGCTGGTCTAGCCTCTCATTTAAATCAGGTCTCTCACATGAACCATTTTTAGTAAGTGATGCTGCAGCCCTTTCTGGAAGAACTGATTCACGATAGAGTTCATTCTGTGAAGTGATTCTCATTCAACAACAACAACGAAAAGTTTTTTGGTATTTTGTCTTGAAACCTGTTTTTCTAAAACTTCCATTCATGGGCCCTACTCCTGAAGAAATACACAGGAACTTCATCCTCCTCTAAGGTAACAGACTTTGAAATGTACTTTAAATAAAATAACAATTTAAAAAAGTCTCAATTCCACAAAAAAGATCCAGCCAAATTTATTAATGGTCTGGAAAAAAGTGTCACCCAAATGCTTAGCTGTTTGGCTGTAGACTTGAACCTTGGATCATCTGCTCCATTAACTTATTAACTTGGGTTCATATGATCGTGATGATGAATTACGTTTTGCTCTAGGCTGAATTCTTCATTTCAAAGTGCTGTCAGTTGAATTTGTGTACTGATTTATTCACAGGTTATGAACAGCTAACTCAGTTGCTTTGTTTAGTTCCTAAATCACTTCCCTATTTTTAGATCATTACCATGTTTGAGAACAATAGATAACCTTTGCTTTCTCATGCATGTTGTAGCCTCAGGTGCCAGAACATAGGGCTAGCGTAGCTAAGTCTCATTCACGGAATAAAATTATGTGACTGGTTGTACATGTGACATATAATTCAATGGAATTTTGGGTTTTTTTCTGGGAATAGATCCCATCTAATAACTTTAGCCTAAGTTAATTTAGCTGTGTTTGAGGCCTCTGCCCCTCTCAGTCGGTGGCTCTAGGACGGCATTCCCCCTTGCCCACTGGCCTGTGCTGTGTAACTCGAAGCCACCTGCAGTTGGTTGTGTTGGTGTGTGATATCCTAAGAAGTCATGCCATGTCCTTACAAGTGAAGCCACAGTGCCTAGATCCATTTAAGGCTATTCCAAGTCACCTTGCCAGGAAAAATGATTGACTCTTGGAAAGAGAGCTTATATTGAAAATGCAGGAAAGCACAGAGAATTTATCTAAGAAGATCCTGATACCTACATCACTTAGAAATGGATTTTGTGCCCCTGACCCTGCTTGTTTCATGTTCTGGAAATATAAAGGCCTATGGGATTGACACATGTCCTACCAACATATACTTCTTAATTGAATAATTTCATCTGAAATATCCAAGTTATCCTTATATGACAACTCCTTGTTTTTCTCTGAAAGATCTTTGGGATAGGACAGTGGTTCTCAACCATGGATGATTTTGCCCCCCAACAGAACATTTGACAATGTCTGGAGACATTTTTGGATGTCATACCTGGACGGTTGTTACTGGCATCTAATGGGTAGAGGCCAAGGATGCTGCTAAAAACCCTACCATGAGCAGGGAGGATACCCTCCCCACCCTCAACAAATAATTATCTGGCCCAAACTGTCAATAGTGCTGAGGTTGAGAAACCCTGGGTTCAAGGATTTATTTCTAAGTCATTTAAATTTTCTCATGATTGACTTCAACTTTATTCACTGTTTTAGGTAATTGTCTTGAGTCTGGCAACCACTGAGGTTACTAAAGAACTGCTGCTTATCAAAATCCACTAAACCACAGCCCTGATGATCCCACACTGCAAGTGTCTCCGGGTATTCCTAGGTGAGACTTGCTCCTCCATGCCGTCTGCACCCTCAGTGAAGAGAAACTGAGAAGGAATAGGTATTAGTTTTCTATTGCTGCCGTTACAAATTGCCACAAACTTAGTGGCTTAAAGCAACACGAATGTTTTATCTTACAGTTCTGTAGGTCAGACGTCTGACACACTGGGCTAACATCAAAGTGTGGGTAAAGTGGCATTGCTTCTGGGGCTCTAGGGAAGTATTTGTTCCCTTGCTCTTTTGTAGAGGGAGGGTAGAGGCTGCCTGCATTCCTTGGCTTGTGGTCCGCTTCCTCCACTTCAAAGCCAGTAGAGCTGCAGGTCTCTCACCATTCTTCTGTAGTCATATCTTCCTCTGACCTCAGACAGGAAAGTCTCTCTGCTTTTAAAGACCCTTGTTATTATATCAGACCCAACTAGATAATCCAGGATAGATTTCCCATGTCATGGTCCATAACTTAATCATATCTGCAAACTACCTTTTTGCCATGTGAGATAACATACCTATTCACAGGTCCCAAGATTAGGACATAGACACCTTTGGGAGCCATTATTCTGCCTATCACAAAATAAGACAAATTTTGGCACCACCTAACTTCAATTGGGCTATTAAAGTTCTATGAACTGGGACAACTTAAAGAACAGGGGCTTTGGGAAATGTGCTGATGTCTGTCATTATAGGATTTTCCTGTGAGCAGCTCAACCACAGCCGTGTAGATAGGAATAGGTTTGCCTCCAAAGGAAATGCACATTTCAGTTCTCAATCATTATGGAAAGAAGTCATTCCTGGGTGAGTCTGAGAATAGGGTTAAGGAAACACTTTCTTCTCTCTCCAAGGCCCAGGCTCCTTTGGCCTAGAACTGGAGGTGTGAGGGCCCTGGAGCACACACAGTGTTTGGCAGTAAGATTGCCCCCTGGGCCTGAGCATGTGGCCTGGGATAGAGGACATTAAGTGAACCTACTTTGTAAGGGACCTAGAAGGGGGAAGATACTGTGTAATATCTGTGGGCTACTTTTAGAAAAGTCTTATTTAAAAAAAAATGTAGCTTGTTTCTGCAATGCTTTGAGAAATGGAGAGAAACAGCTTCTGCTATACTTGAAGATGGCGATCCTGGACTGGGAAGATGCAGCCTACAGAGTCCAGAATCAGATGACTGATGAAGGCAGGGTTTGGGGAATGTGATGGTTAATTTTATGTGTCAACTTGACTGGGTTAAGGGATGCTCAGAAAGCCGGTAAAACATTATTTCTGGGTGTGTCATTGAGGGTATTTGCAGAGGAGACTTGCATTTGAATTAGTAGACTGAGTAAAGAAGACCTGCCCTTACCAATGTGGTCAGGCATCAGCCAATTTTTCGAAGACACAAAAATAAACAAGTCAGAGGAAGGATAAATTCGCTGTCTCTCTTCTTGAGCTGGGGCATCCATCTTCTGCCCCAGACACTGGAGATCCTGCTTCTCAGGCCGTCAGCCTCCAACTGAACTACACCATGGGCTCTCCTGGTTCTCCAGCTTGCAGATGGCACATGGCGGGACTTCTTAGCCTCTACAGTCATGTGTGCCAGTTCCATAGTAAATCTCCTCTTGTATATCTACATGTATCCTATTGGTTCTGTTTTTCCAGAGAACCCTGACTAATGCAGTGAACACACGTGATATTAAGATATTCAGAAACTATTAGCAGAAGAAAGCCTGGCAAAAGATTGCACATTAGAAGAATGAAGGATCCCAACTGTGGTGATTTGTATGTTAAAGGAAAGTGTCTGGGATATTTGTGTTATATAACAAAATCCGCTTTATAGTAACCAGTACAAGTAGGAGATTTCAGAGAGTTTTGGTAATAGATATGACATTCTTAATTCACTTCAAACTTGCTTAAATCACAAGTTTTTGCAATGTCATGTTACAGAGATTGCATCGATTTTCTTAGACTTCTCAAGAGGAGACTGGGTTTTCTGTCCCCTTTTTCCCTTTGCACATTGTACTTGAATGAGCGCATCCATCCTGCACTTATCCACCGTCATACACAGATGATTCTTTGTGTAACACTTCAACCTCGACCTCCCAGTGGGAAACCATAGCCTCTGCCCTCAAGGAAATCAGGGTGTAGTTTATTTTCCCTTTTGTAAACAAAGCCCCCAGCGCTTTGCCTGGAAAAATCACTAAGTGTTTTTGGCTAAATAACTGTATCAGGGTTACTACTGTCTCTACCCAGCTGGCTGAAGTTGGTGAATTCACTTTATTGGGCCTCGGTTTCCTCACCAAAACTGAGGGGCTTAGAAATCTTAATGCTAAGGTAATTTATGGCTCTAACATTCCATATTCTTTTCAATGTATAAAGTCTTGCTTAACCCTGTGATGGTTTTATCTGCTCTTATTCAACAAAGTAAAAAAGGCCCTTGATTGTCTTCCAGTGAAGTGTCAGAGGTTTTATTTGGTAAACTAAGGTAGGTTGAATCTTGAGATGTGTACATTTGGGTCCTGTTGCTTCCATCAGTCCATGCTATGTCTACACAATAGAAAGTGCATTAGGAATTGATTTCACCTGGTGCCTTCTCATATAGAATCAAAGGAAGCAGTTTCTGAGTGTTGTATCAGACAGTGGTCTGGGCAAAATGAGGAATGGGATGGGAGAGACTCTGCTCTTTCACCCTTCCCTTCTACTGTGCCAGCTTCTTAGGCTTCTTGGTCAGAGACATACTGTATATCTGGTCCCAGAGAGTCCATCCCTCAAGCCCAAAGCCCCTCACCTCTCCAACTCTCCCCCTTTATTCTCCAAAAGGAAATGCGGAGGCTGTGTGATGGAAGTTTGTTAGCTTCATTTTCCTCCAGGAACGACAGCAGCTGCCTTTCCTCCAGTGCTCATGGGGCTTCCTTTTGAGCTTTAGCCTGTGGGTGATGACAGAAATATACTGGTTTACAAATACCAACACCCAAGGCCACCACAAGGGTGCAGAATTCACCTGCCAGATTGTTCGACAGCTGTGTCAGGAAAAGGCAACAGCTGAGAAAAGCCCTGTGAGAAATATTTTCTCACGTAGGTGGGAAAGGCTGTCCAAAATTGTAAACCAATCCGATGTCTATTTCTTCCAGCCAATTCTCCCAAGGGTAGAGAAAGTGGGAAATCTGTACAGCTCATTTGGTGATTGTGTGGCAAATGATAGCACACCAATGATGCAGAAGGAAATTTTCACCATGGGATAAAGGCTTTCATTTCTTTACCATAGAGGTTTGGCTAAGGCTAGGAGACCAATTGCTTCTAGATGTAGATTTCTGTGTGCAGTCACCTGCTCATATTTAGTATTAAAGATCACAAGCTTTGAGCATGTCCAAAGAGACTGGCTCTATTATTTACACCAACCATGACGAGAGCATTCAAATGCCTTTCTCTTAGCTCTACCTCCTTGAAGGTCTTAGAGAACATTTCCTTTGATTCATGATGGTGTTCAGCCTCCTTTAGATACTAACAGGAAGTGGGTTGCACATGTTGCTAATAAACAGAAAGCCTTTTGATTTTAAACATAGTGATGAGCCAAAGTGAGGTAGGTGGGCAGGGCTCTTTGCCCAGGATTTGCTCCTCAGAGGTGGTGGGCCCAGCAGTATGCAGAGAGAGTGTGTGTATCAATGTATCATTAGGAAGAAAGTCCTCTATGCTGGAAGTTAGTGTCATTAAACCTGGAGACCATCCAGGGTGACCCCATATGGACCTGAAATTCTAGGTGTGACCTTTTTGAGCCCAGAGACTCATGCAGTCCCATTTAAGTTGTAGTTTTACACTCAAAAAACATAATCCAGACCCCCAAAAGGAATCTAGAAAAAACTCAAATATTTGTGCTACTTTGAGATTATTAAAAAGACTTATTCTTTTCCTCTTCAATTATTCAGCATCTCTAGACTTATTCTTTTCCTCTTCAATTATTCAGCATCTCTAAACTCTCCCAATAGTTTTACTTCCCAGTCTAGAATATTCTATGTCCTTGGCAATAATCTTCCTATAGGCCCAAAGGAGAGAGCTACTTTCTTACCACAGGGTGGATTCCACAAGGAACTCACTATAATGCTTCTGGCAAGACATAGAAGTGGTAAATAGTAAATTTGCCATGGCCTATGCCAGCATTTCTTCAGCTTCAGGACCCTGTTGCACCATTGTTCCTCTGATTGTTACCACAGAAATGTATATATACGAAACTTTAGAAGTCTGTTTGCTTACTTTATGCCTATTACTGTGTTAGGCCAATGGTTCTCAAATTTTTTCAGGAGATACAGTGTCCAGATTTTACGTTACTTTTCAGAATACCATGAAAAAATAGACTAGTTAATTCCATTATGTGAACTATGATCATTCTTGGTCCCATAAAATCACAGTCTTGAGCATACCTGTCCATGAAGCAAAGTCACCACACCAACTTCTTCCTAGGTTTATATTTATTGATTTTTTACTTTCTTGTTTTCTCGGCCTCTAGCCACTTGACAGCAGAAGTACAGAGGAGATGCCAAAAATGTAACACAAATATATAAGACAAACTTGAAATGGAGAACACATCACACTTTGTTTTTTTCTCACAAATTAGAAAGACTACCAGTATTTTATTTTAGTGATACAATACCCTTTGTCCAACTTGAAATATATCTGAATTGCGTGGGAGAATAGTTTGACAATCTTTGTGTTGGGTTCTGTGGAGGGATGCAAAGGAAGTTTCTATCTTTGCAGAAGATGGGCAAAGGAAAGTCCTATTCCTCTTAGCTTATTTTTTCCTTTCTCTAGTCTACTTCTTTACAATTTTGGCCTGCTTTTTTTTGTTTTATCTTTTTCTAAGCTTTTTTTTAATGGGCATTTTCAGTCTACACATACATACTACTTAGCTTTTCTTATCTTTAGTCACAACCTTGTTGAATCTCTCTTTCTTGCCTTCTGTAAAATTAGTCTTTACAGATTCTCCTCCTATATCTCTGTGTCTTGGTGTCTCCTTGTTCTTAATCTGTGTCACAGTCGTCAGCTGCTCCAAAGCTGGCCACATTTCATACATTTTTCCTGGTCAGTCACATCCTTTTTGACATTTTCTCTCTAACCTCTATGGTGATGATTTGTAATTCCCCATCCACGTTCGAATCATTTTTTTAACTCTCAGACCTTGTTTCTACTCTCTCTAGTTGGCTTTCTCACTCACATTGCAGTTATTTTATTCATATAACTATCTCTTGAGTACTGACAATATGACAATAATAGCGTAGGTTCTCTACCCTCAAGTTGTTCATGGTTTCATGTGAGAAACAATTTTCTTGCCTTTCCTTCTTAGACTATATAATCTTTGGAAATAGAAATTGTTGTTTTGTATGTGTCCAGATTCTACCAGTAACTGGCATGTTGAGATGCTCAAAAAATGTTCACTGAATAAACTCATGAATCATAGACAATTGAGGGCAAAGGAATCTTATCTTCAATCCACTGCCCCAGTTAGATATTTGGTATTGAGACCAGATATCCCAATAATTGGTCACCCAACTTCTTCTGGCATCGGAGCATTATTGTTTATCACTTCTGTTTATAGACTTGATGTGAACTAGCTTTCCTAGGTTTCTTCTTTCATAATAAGAAAGAAATGATTACCTAACCAAGGAAAGCCTAGAGAAAATCCTAGGATATGTGGACAGAGGTAGAAAGAAATGACCATTTAGGCAATAAGGAAGTCATATAAACAAGTTAGAAAAAGGGGACTGAACTATTCACCTCACGTAGCACCCATTCAACAGAGGGTCCATAGCTACAGCTGTTTCAGTTTTGCCAATTTTGCCCTCCAAATTAGACACGTGCCTTTCATTTACTTTAATGGGAGCCATATGTGTGTAGTTGATGGCGGTACTTATCGCTAAGGAAGCAAAGTGCTGAGTTCCTGCCACCCACCCACATCTGTGGCTTTAATAAACCACAAGCAAATGAAAAACAAACATGCTGCTGGCATATTAGGAAACCATGGGGCTTTAACAAAACCAACTAGAAAGAAAAAGAGAATTGGGTGTGGAGACTGTGCTGGTGGGTGGCTTGGCTTCACAGCCGGCCAGCACCTAAACTCACTGACCATGGACGCTTTGCTTGAAACACTATGGAGGGTATTTATGAGACACTCAGATCTGGGAATGAAGCCCAACTCTCATGGTAATAATGATAATCATCAATTTGTTTACTGAGCAAATGCTTGTTTCAGTTCCCAGAAGTTGTCAGCTAGGATATATTGACTCTTCCCATAGTATCAGATTTGACCATTAGGGAGAAAACTATTTTCCTATATACAGTCAAGGATATTCATAGACTCCTTCTTCATGGTATCTCTAAATTTGATAGAGTCAGTGGTCAGCAATAGTGGACTTGATAAAGAAATTAAAGAATGTTTCTATAATGAAATACCATTTGCAGAGGCTAATGGGAGAGAGTTAAGCCAGTAGGCACTGGTATGGACCTCTTGCAAAGATATACTGCTAACTGCAAAAAAATTAAAAAAAAATAGTTTCAGAACAATAGATGTCAACATTTATATGTTGACATTTGTTCAACAGACTGAGGGTTCTCCAAAAACAAAAGTCCCTTAAATCTTAATAGGTGTGTCAGTTTTACTACTGATAAAGTTAACTATTTTGTCAAGTCACTGTGCCAGAATTTAGACTCTGGCCAATGGGCCCTGGAGAGAGCTCTGCACATCATACCAGTGATTAGCTTAATATGCTCCAGTTTGGCCTTTGTCTCAAGACAGTTCAAAAGTTCCATCTTGTCTTTCTTTGTCCCAGCTTGTAGTCAAATAACTGGCTCTTTTGTTTGGGGTTATCTTCTTTGTAGAACAGGGATTTCACAGGTTAGGGTGTTTAGAACAAGCCTGAGAGAGCAAGCTGAGGAGCTTGAAGAGCCAACACCTCCTACTCCCGGGTCCCTATCCTGTCCTGACCCACTTTTAGCATCTATTCCAACTTCGGTTTGGGGCTGACAATTTAGTATCTCTAACCCTGCAAGTAAAAAGCTGAACAGACTCTCAAACATCTTCAGTAACTTACAGGCAGAAGAGGTCTTTCTTAGCAAAGTTTTATTGTCTTCCCTCTCTGTCCCAGGTAGGCTAGCTTGCGTACATGTTCTTTGCAAACAAAGTCTCTTTCTTGTTGGACCTCAGTGAAGGTTGCAAGGCATAACCAATATATGCCTACATTCTGGAGTTTTTCTGCAAAGATTCTTAATATGTTAACTTTGTTAGGAACATTTTCTGTATTCCCAGGTGTAATAAGTGACAGGTCAACCACCTTGTAATGAACATTTCCAAACCCGTAGCTTAGTGAGGATAGAGACTGCCATCCACCAAATCTCAGATCAGCCAGTTCCACATCTTATGGACTCTTACTTATAATACCCCATTTCCAAGTGCTGGTTTCTGTATTAGACATAACTCTTTCAGTGTCAAGTAACAGAAACCAAACTCAGTCTACTTTAAAACAGCTCATTTTCTTCTCTTTGTGTAACACAGGCTAGTTTTCCTTGAAGCACAGCTGAATTCCATCAAAAGTTTAGTAGGTTTGGGATTAATCTACTTGCATGATATGACATCCAGGTGCACATCCTTTCCACCCCTAAATCTATTTCCTTGTCATTGGCTTCTTATATCTCAATCTCAGGCTTCTTATAGTCACTTTTGGCAATCACAGACTGATACACTCCTAAGACTGGTGTCCTTGGAAGAAAGAAAAGATTCTTGTTTAATAGTGTAAACAGTCAACCTGGAAGACATGTGCTCATTCTAAATGGGTCCGCGTGGACCGTGGAGGGTCGGCCAGGTCTCATGCTCAGCCCTGAAGTGGGTTTCATCAGCTATACCTGAAACACTTTTAAGGGGGCAGGGTTGGTTTCCCCAAGAAAAGTACTTTAATTACTAGAATAAGAAATGGGAGGTGCTGGTCAAAGGGTATAAAGTTTCAGTTAAGATGAATAAATTCTGGAGGCTTATTGTATAGCATGGTGATTATAGTTGATAATAATGTATTGGGCACTTGAAAATTGCTGAGAGTATATCTTAAATGTACCCACCACAAAAAAAATAAGTACGTGAGGTGATAAATATGTTAATTAGCTTGAGTTAATCATTTCATAATGTATACATACATTAAAATACCACAATTGTATACCACAGATATGTACAATTTTTATTTGTTAATTATACTTTAATTAAACTGGGGGGGTAAAAGAAATTATGGATTCTGGCCGTGAAAAATAAAAGATGTTGACTGATGAAATATTTAAGAGATAGAAAGCTATTTATAGAAGGAAGTAACGGATTTGGAAAGGAGGAGGAGAGACAGAAATCGAAAATCCTAAGTAGGCTGACCGTTTGAAGGACAGGCTGTTTTTGAAAGATCAGGGAGGAGGCATTAGAGGCTTTTGCTATACTGTAAAAGTGGATTTTGGAAGACAGTATTTTTAAGTATACTTTGCTATATAATTTCTTTCTGTCAATTTTCAAGAAACATAAGTAAAAACACCATTTATCAAGGCTTCTTGGAAGTGTATTTGTGCTGTTTTGTGAATGCGATACCATGCTGGTTCTGGTCTAGAGGGCATTCGCTTTTATTTGGGTTACATAAGAATCTTGGAAGCCATTGCCAAATCTTTAAGGAAAATGTCTAGACTGAGGATAATGTTGAATACAGATCTCCACTTTCAGGCATCAATTTTCTCCTCAGAGCTCTTTCTTTTCTAATACTCTTCAATGTTTCTTTTCAACAAAAATTTAGGGCCATTTTTAGTGCTGACTGCAGCAATAAAGATGAATAGTATGGGTGAACATCCCTAACATATCAGAAGGCATTGAAAACAGTTATGCACTCTGAAAATCAGGAGAATTTATTGTCCATGAAAATAATATAATGCAAAAATCCACCTAGCTGTACATTAGAATCATGAGGAAGCTTTAAATAATACCAATGCCTAGCCCTTACCCCTAGTGGTTTTAATATAATTGGTTTGGGGCAGGCTTGGCATCAGTATTTTTAAAAAGCTCTCCAGATAATTCTAATGTGCTGCCAGACTTGAGAACCACTGTTGTAGAGATTATCACCTCCAAGCATGAAGATGAAGGTCATAGTCATATGAACCACATTCATCGAGGACTCATACATTGTTTCCAATACCCTTCTGTTGTTTAATTAGTTTAATATAACATGAGAAAGCCTACTTGTAATGCTTCTTTAGGAAGTAAAGTTAGTGTCCAAGTCAAACAAGCTTTCTGGGTTGATATGAGCATCTAGAAGTTGACCTGTAGAATAACTGTGAACCTAAAAAGGAACTGCATGACCGTATTTATATATTGCATTTGTAATAGATGGTGGAGCTGGCCCAGGTTGAAAGGCCAGGATATAAGTGTCAAAAATCTGCAGCAAAGGGCTGAGTCCTACAGAGCAAATCAGATATCCAGGCAAAGCTCTTTTTGACTTTCTCTACCTGTAGAAAGGAGGACTTGGGTCACTTAGTTCAGTGGTCCCCAAGCTTACTGGCACCAAGGACCATTTTCATAGAAGACAGTTTTTCCACGGACCAGGTGTTGGGGGATGGTTTTGGGATGATTCAAGCTCATTACATTTATTGTGCAGTCAAACCTCTCTGCTAATGATAATCTGTATTTGCAGCTGCTCCCCAGAGCTAGCATCACTGCCTCAGCTCCACCTCAGATCATCAGGCATTAGATTCTCATAAGGAGCGTGCAACCCAGATCCCTCACATGCACAGTTTACAGTAGGGTTCACATTCCTGTGAGACTCTAACGCTGCCACTGCTCCGACAGGGGGCAGAGCTTGTGTGGTGTTGTGAGCAGTAGGGAGCGGCTATAAATGCAGATGAAGCTGCACTCACTCGTTCACCTGCTGCTCCCCTCCTGCTGTGCGGCCCGGTTCCTAGCAGGCCATGGACCCAGTACCAGGGAGTTGGGATTGCAGGCTTATTTCATATTTGCCATATGTGGCAACACTACTTCCTGTGCAGGGGAGGTGCCTTGGGCTTAGGAGAAATAGTCAATGTTACTTTAAATTAGAAGCTCAGGTGTTTCACTTTATCCCACCCCACCTATTCCCCCAGTCCCTCTTATTCTGCTTACTGGCTACCACCTACTCCCTGCCGTCTGTTCTAGTCTGTCCTAGCCCTCCTGATAGCAATGTCCCAGGGGTTGGCCTCATTGGCAAGTGCTATATTTGTTATTCCTGAGGCTACTACCACACCTGTGCTTTTAGCATTCTTTAAATTAGATCTGAGTCAGGTGTGGTGGCTCACACCTGTAATCCCAGCACTTAGGGAAACTCAGGTGGGAAGATCACCTCAGCTTGGACGCCAAGAGTTCAAGATCAGGTTGAACAACATAGTGAGACTCCAGTTCTATGCAAAATAGAAAAATTATCCAGGTGTGTTGGCACACACCTGTAGTCCCAGCTACTTGGGAGGCTGAGGTAGGAGGATCACTTGAGCCCAGGAGTTTGAGGTTGCAGAGAGCTAGGATGTGCCACTGTACTCTAGCCCAGGCAACAGAGTGAAGCACTGTCTCAAATATAAATAAGTAAAAACAAATTAGATCTGAGGAGCAAATGCATCCTGACCATTTCCTACATTTGGTGTCATTCAATAAGCAAAACACCTCCTACTGCAGTGATTACAAGGAGCCATCTGTGAACGTTTTGAACTTTGCTTACAACAACAGTGACAACAAAAGAGATGAATGAGATTTACATTAATGCTCTTGAAAATTACCCTGTTGATGTTACCATCTTCCAATAAAATACCATTTCTTCACAGTTGTTTGGTAGTAGTCTCCCTCAAAATCGCCATTTCTGAAAGTGGTGGCCATTAGAATTTCTGAACAGTGGGATTAGGAAGTGACTTGTTTTGTAACAGGAAAGGTTTGACGGAGCTGAGTTTCTGCGTGAGGGGAGCTACTGTGAGAGGCCTGAGTGTACGGGGAAGAGAAGGAAGCGGGGAGAATGAAATTAGTGGCTTTCAGGGCCACCAAACCCGACTAAAACACACTGAATGAAATTCTTTTAGATACAAAGAAACAATCCCTGTTAATATCTATATCTAGTTAGTTGTGGTTGAAGGAATTTTTGCTTTTAATGAGGTCTGTTTCAGGTTATCTATGACTGTTAACAAAGCATCGTCAGATAGTGGCTTAAAGCAAGAATGAGCATTTGTTATTATTATCGCCAATAGTGCTGAGCCCAGCAAGGTGGCTCTCCCGCAGGTTCTCATGGGATTGTAATCTCACAGTGGCTGGGGCTGGGTCTTCTGGAAGGGCTCCACACTCACATGTCTGCTGTGGGCCAGGGACGGCCACGCTGGGTCTCCTCGGGCATCTTTCTCTGGGTCTCTGTGGCCTTTCCAAGTACTCTCTTCAGCATGGTGCCTTCAGTTTGCCCAATTTCTTACATAGTGACTCAGGGCTCCAAAGACATGTGTCTCAAGGGAGGGAGTCAAGTGGCAATTGTTGCTTTATGTGACCTGGCCGTGGAAGTCACTTCTGCCACTTTCCATTTGCTAGGAGGGAGAAGTAAGCCTGCCCCATACTTAAAGGAAGGAGGGTTAGATTCTATCTCTGATGGGAGACATGCCAAAGAATTTGCAGGCGTGTTTTACAACCACCGCAAAGTCATACTTATTTCATTTTGTAAAAGCCTTGCTCTTAGTATGGAAAAAACCTCAAATACTTCGGTTATGGTAGGACCTGTAATTTAGGTCAGTGGCCGTAAGAAACAAAGTTGGCCTTTAGTACCAAGTCAGACATGTGGTATTGTTTGACTTTGAATCCTAGAATTCCCCATAGTGACAGTTTATACATCACTGTTCTATGCCTGGTACGTGCTGTGGATGTTGTTAATAATGACCTCAAGATATAAAATGGAATTCTGTCTGCTTGGAACCATTGGCAGGTCTGAATCTGGTGGTCTTCCTCCTTTTTATCTGTGTGTGCCCAGGGATTACCTGTGGGGCTTCCTTGGAGCCATCTTGAGATGCATGACAGTTGAAGAATTTTACTAAGAGAGAAAGATAAAAAACCTACACTAGTATCTTTTCTTCTCTAAGTAGGATCTGATATAAAATGCCCAAAATGAGAACCATAATTTTGCCCAGAAGATGTTCACTCTTGCACGATCAGCTCACAAGAGATCTGACTGCATTCCCACCCAGGCTCCCCCATACTCTCTCTGTATTGTCTTAACCTTATATGTAATAGTCTATCTTTTCCAACTTTTTTGATGTTTTATTACCATCTTTCGGCTCTTGTATCAAGACCCCACCCTTTAGAAAGGTTTCACTGAGGATATCATCTCTTGGTTCCCAGGGCAAAAGCCTATTATATGCTTATTTTATTCCAATCTCCCAGGTAGTCCCGTGACACTGCCTACTAACACAGACACGAGGGTCTACACACATTCCCTCCACACTGTTCCCAGGTTGGCCTGTAGGACCAATAGAATGTGGCAGAAGTGGTGGTGTATCAGCTCTGCGAGTATAAACACTGGCTTCCTTCCTGGCTGCTCTCTCTCTTTCTCTTAGATCATATGCATCTAGGGAGGCTAGCTTCCATGTTGGGAGTCGTACTAGGGAGAAGCCCATGTGGTAATTGAGGACTGTGGCCAACAGCCCCATGGGTGATCTTGGGAGTAGATCTTCCAGCCAGTTAAGACTTCAGATGTCTGCAACCTCATGAGATGCCTGAGTCAGACCCACTCAGCTAAGCCACTCTTGGATTTCTGACCTTCACAAACTCTGTGGGACAATACATTGTTGTTTCAAGACGCTACATTATAGGTTAACTTGTTACACAGCTGTAGATAACTAATACAACTTCTTTTGTGTTCTTTCCCCAATCTTCTCTTTGCCAAGTAGGCACTCAGTCAATGATGAATGAATGAATAAGTTGCCTTTGGCCCTCTAAGGTTGTCCATTTTCTCTCATAGCACAGATTTGTTTTTGTTATGGGAACTTTATAGGTCTCCATTGATTGACTTACTTTTCTACAGAGTTGAAAATTTCCAAAGGCTATTTAATTTCCACCCAATAAGTCATTGGTATATACACATAAATACATACACACACATTATATATATTTACACACACACACACACACACACACACACACACACACTGGGCCAGATATATTTTATAACAGAAAAGTTTCCCCTTTCTAGTAAACTAAATAAGTTGGACGGTTCATGTTGGCCTGACACATTTACATTTCAGGGCTATTTAAATTATACTAGTACAAGGATGCTATAGGCCTAGGAAAATGTTTATTTCCCCCTGATAGGTTATAAACTAGGCTATTTTGCTGTTCATAGCATTTATT
Organism: Lepilemur ruficaudatus; assembly: GCA_963574885.1. NCBI lineage: Eukaryota > Metazoa > Chordata > Mammalia > Primates > Lepilemuridae > Lepilemur > Lepilemur ruficaudatus. The sequence continues at coordinate 18,319 of CAUYRT010101610.1, read as the reverse complement.
TATTTTTGCCCATTCACTTCTCACCTTTTTTGCATCAATTTACTTGATATCTGGGAGTTATAAAAATATTTTAAGATAGGTTGATTTACTACCCAATAGCTGGGTTATGATTTTTGAATTTTCTCTTAGAGGAAAATGTTAATGACAAAGTAATTTTTATGCTAGTTGACTCTCTTTTAGGTGTATGTATTTTGGATCTCTGCTGCCTAAAATGTACCTTCTGTTCTTTCTGTAGAAATGTGCTAATGACTCAGTGAAATCCCAGATAAACCCCAAAAAAGTGCTTTGCTCGGGATTTCTTTTTGGTAAATAACCAGATGTAAAAAGGTGGGTGAAGACCTTCTAGGTGATTTTTCTAGAAACTTCTCCTCTGCTCAGAATTCTCACCCAAAACTACCCTTATAGGGGAGTCCCTTTTTACCTAGCTCCATCAGAGTACACTCCTGGTCTCTTTGTCCCCCCACCTACTCCTCCCAGCAGAGGTGTGTCTTAACTGATCTGAGTTTGACTGGGGAACTGAGCATGCACTGCTCAGGGAAGCCTAATGTCTGGTCTGTCTGCTCTTGGCCATGTGGTAAGCCTAGAGCTAGGTGCCTACTCTGTGTGTGTGTGTGTGTGTGTGTGTGTGTGTGTGTGTGTGTGTTGGGGAGGATTGGGGACACACTGAGGTCGGCCAGTGCTGCCTGTGACTCTTTGGGTATAGCAAATTCTGTCAGGTCCTCAGCCTTTCCCTCCCAGCCCCAGTGTCCGCCTCTACATGCAAAAGGCTGCTTATTACAAAGACCTGTGCTTTATGTTGGAGTGTTTTTTCCTAGCCTCAGAAACATTCTTGGCCCATACATAAGACAACCTGGAAGTACCCAAGAGTAGATGTCCCTAGAAGCAGCCTTCAAACCATATTGGCCTGGGAGTCCATGAGTAAATGGCCCAGCTTCCTTCCCTAGGCTGAGATAACTCGCACAGGTGTGTTCTACACAGCTGGGTTGAGTTCAAGCTACTTGCAGCGGTAACTGGCTTTAGAACATTCTCTTGGTTGGTTTTCTTTTCTTTCCCATCCCACTGCCCTACTTCCCTGCTTGGATTAACTTCCAAATAAATTTCCTGCAGTCCAATCTTTGGGTTCTGCTTCTGGGTGACTGTTTAGGGAACATCACTTTGGAACCACTGCCGCCTCCCACCTATGCCGCATTCTCCAACAGCTCCTGAATGATAAAGCCGACACTTCCAGCCCCGTCTGCCTGACTTCTCTGTGTAGCTCAGTGCAGAACCCAGGTGAGTGAATGATTTATATTATTGGGGTCCCTTTTCAAATTTCCACAACTTTTACTTTTCTACCTCTGTTAGTTTCCTTGCAATAAAATTAACAAATATGAAATTAAGCCGTATAAATAAACACTAAGTGAATTTGGTGCATAACCCACTCTGCTCCTGCTAACGACATAGAAAAAATTATATATATCCATTTTCTATTTTGTTTACAGTGCTGTAGTCTCTTAACAAATTTAATCTCCTTTGCTAAAATCTGACAAAATGCTTTAGTTGATAGTATTGCATGTTTTACTTTTTTTTCCTGTCAGATAACCAGATTCACATTTGTTTCTTTATTCTACTTTTGTATAATGGTTTTCTCTGGAAACTGAAAACATTTTTCATAGTACATGGATTTTGTTTATTTACATTTGTTCTTGGTATTGAGTCAGAAAAATTTACAAATGGAAAGTTGAGGCTAAGAAGTTAACCTGATACGCAGACTTGGATGCTTCAACTTCAGTCTCCTCATTTATGAAATGGGATGGTATTATTTTACCTATGTAATAGGTTTGCTGTTAATATCAAATAACATGAGTGGGTGTATTGTCTTGTAAGTATTAAGTGATATAAAAATGTTGGGTTTTCTTTCCTCAGGGATACTTTTGTTTTTGAGGCAGAGAGAGGTAGCTAATTCTTAAGAATATGGTTAATTTGAAAGTACAAGTGAGGCACCTGCAAGAACCTATTGACTTCTAAAGTAGAAAGATAGGAAATTGCTCCCTAGGAGGTGCCAACCTATTCTAAATTTAGGGTCCATGTGAGGAAGGGGGAGTTGATTGTTTTCACTTGATTCTTTGTGGTAGCAGCAAATCCCCAAATAGCTCTTTCTCTTAAATTGCCATTAGGAATCTGAAGCAAGCTCATTAATGCGGGGTGTGTGAATAAGCCAGCTAAAACTGCTTGGAGGGAATCAATAGCTGTGATCCTCAAATAGCTGCCCATTCACACGATGCTTGTGTTGATCCTGGGTGAGATGCATCTGATAGTCAAGTTTATTAAAATAATCTTACAATCTGCTGCATATCTAACTAATCAAAACCTTTGCTTCTTCCTCCCAAATGGGGCACTGGTTAACTAAAATAGATGTTCTCTGATATCATGAAAAAAATTGGGAGTTCATTTAATGGGCTTTTCTGGTATTTGTGGATTTCTATATTTGATATTTCCTTTATTATTTTTAAAAATCTCAAACATGTCCAGAATGTTATCTCCTCGTGTAAATTTAGGCAGGCTATTTTCCAAAAAAAAAAAAAAACCCCAAAGACTTGTTTTTATTTTCTGGCTTTCACTGACACCTGGTGGCCTTTTATGCCACGAGAAGAAAGAGAGCCCTTCCAATGGATTGTTAGGCTTTGGCAGGGCAGCACCTTGGTGTCTTCTGATTGTGTAATGTATTTAGATCTCAGAATCTTTGATTTATCACTCAAACTGTACATCCCTTCTAAGGCTCTGTGACATGACCAACTAGCTTTTTCCATTGCATTTCTAGTGATGGGTTCATTTCTTTGCCAAGGATCCTCATTACTATTACTAGACTTTTTATTTTTGCTAAGGTTGAATTTATTTTCTAGTTTATGTGGCTGTTTACCTATTTCCCCTCCCATATTCCTTCTTGTTTTTTCTTTAGTAGAATCTCATTTTTGCCATTTGGGAGAAAAGTGGAGACCCGATGACCCATTAGATTTACCCAGTATTCCAGACTCTGATCTGCCTTAACTATAGATTTTGTGTGTATGTTTAGGGAAAGGAAGAGTTAGAGCTAAAGAATTCAAGTGTTCACTCTGACTCTATTTTCCTTTGCCCATGAAGGAATAAAGAAAGTATCTTGGAAAGTGAAATGGACCCAATGTAGAAATGGCCTTCTAAACCTGTTGGCATCCTGGGGTACCAAGTAATTGCCCCTCTTCTGCTTTGGGTGTTAATAGGTACAAAATAGATTCAGAAAAATAAAATAAAATTTAATTATTGGTTTTATTATCCCAGAGCCCAGAGCTCCCTGGTGGGTAACTGAGGCAATATTAGAGACGTCCCTACTTTACTATCTCTGTCCAAATCTAGACCTTGGACTGGCCTTAGAGAAAGGTGAGTATGCAGAACATACAGTGACCTGACTGTACTGGCTGCTCGTAGGATAGCAGGCTGCCTCACAGCCAGGTGGGATGGCAGGGAGAGGAGATGCTTTCCCATGTGAGTCTGCTTGAGTATCAAGAATACAATAGCCTTGGAATAATGATGTCTGTAACTGAAGCAGGCAAAAATGAAAACTCATTCATGGACAGTACTTTTTGTCTTAATCTAAGGACTGTGTATGAAGTTCACAGATGCCACCTTGTGTTTGTTTCCATTCCATCAGTATAGGGTGTTTGACACACAGGGTAGAAATCCTGGATAGATAAGAAGCCATATGCCTTAGTGACTCTTCAGATGCAAAACGTCAGATTGACTGTAGGTTACAGCGTGAAGGGGAAGGTTTTCAAAATATATTGACTAATTATGTAGAATTCCTATATGTAAATAGGATTGACCTAATGAGCATAAAAAAAGAAACCAAGTTCTGTTCAGAAATTCAATGAGAATCTAAATGAACTGGGGGAAACGTTATCTATCAGTTTTCCATGGAAGCCCACATTTAGGACCCAAATTACTATCTTTCTATGATAAGATATAATTAAATGTATTTTATTTTTTCTCAATCATTGTTTTAATGGGTCTCAAAATTCTGTGTGAGATTTCTGGTCAAGTTGTTTCCATTAAAAGGTACTGATTTTAAAATAAATAACTTAAAATTGTCACATGAAAAAAATGGTTCATAAAACATTCTCCTTTCCTCCTGAAGGTTTTGCAAGGTATTGTTATCATTAACCAGTTTTTTACTATTAAACTTAAATGGCCAGTCGAAACAGCTTTGAGACTGACTGTTCTTCCACCACTGATTTCGCCTGAAGTGGCAGGTGTTAGGGATCACACTCATTTAGCCTTCTGACCTTTCTGGGCAGACTTGGTGACCTTGCCAGCTTCTGCAGCCTTCTTGTCCACTGCTTTGATGACACTCACAGCAACTGTCTGTCTCATGTCACAAACAACAGAACAATCCAGGAGAGGATAGTCTAGAAGTTCTCAATGCACATGGGCGTGCCAGGAACCATAGAAATGATGGCAGCATCACCAGATTTCAACAATTTAGGGCTATCTTCCAGCTTCTTTACAGAGCAGCGATCAATCTTTTCCTTCAGCTCAGCAAACTTGCAAGCTATGTGAGGTGTGTGACAATCCAGTACAGGGCATAACTGGCATAGATTTGGCCAGGACGGTAAACGGTTACCTGATCAGTAAAGCCAGCTGCTTCCATTGGTGAGTCATTTTTGCTGTCACCAGCAACATTGTTCTGATGAACATCTTTGACAGATGTTTTTGACATTGAAGCCCATATTTTCCCCAGAAGAGCTTTGCTCAGAGCTTCCTGATGCATTTCAACAGACTTTACTTCAGTTGTAATGTTGACTACAGCAGAGGTGACCACCATGCCAGGTTTGAGAACACCAGTATCCACTGGGTCCTCTGGGACAATACAAATACCAACAATTTTGTAGACATCCTGGAGAGGAGATACAAGGGCTTGTCAGTTGGACAAGTTGGTGGCAGGATGCAATCCAGAGTGTCAAACAGTGTGGTTCTGCTGGCACTGTCACCTTTGCAGGTGACTTTGCATCTCTTGAACCAAGGCATGCTAACACTTGGCTCCAGCATGTTGTCACCATCCCAACCAGAAACAGGCAGAAATGCTACTGTGTCGGGGTTATAGCCAATTTTCTTAACATAAGTGCTGACTTCCTTAACCATTTCCTAATATATATTCTGGCTGTAGAGTGGCTCAGTGGAATCCATTTTGTTAACACCAACAATTAGTTGTTTCGCACCCAGTGTGTAAGCCAGAAGGGCATGCTCACAGTCTGCCCATTGTTGGAGAAACCAGCTTCAATTCACCAACACCATCAGCAACAATCAGGACAGAACAGTCAGCTTGAGATGTACCTGTAATCATGTTTTTGATAAAGTCTATGTGTTCTGAGGCATCAATAATAGTCGCATAATATTTGCTGGGTCAAATTTCCATAGGGAGATATCAATGGTGGTAACATGCTCAGCTTTCAGTTTATCCAAGACCCAGGCATACTTGCAGAAACCTTTCCCGTCTAGAAACCTCCTTCTCAAATTTTTCAGTGGTTCTTTTGTCGATCCCACCATATTTATAGATCAGATGGCCTAGTAGGGTGGAATTGCCCAAAACTATATATGTCCAATGATGATGATGTTATGAATCTTTCCTTATCCCATTTTGGCTTTTGGTTTTCACAACACCTGTGTTTTGGCAGCAAATATGTTGAGAAAAAAATGAAATTAAATGTATTGAATGTCTATTATATGCTAGAAATGAAGACTTATATTAATAAGACCTTACAAAATTAAAGTCCTGGTGGTCAGACTAAAAAGATGGAATTTGTAATTTAGAGGAAAGGCTGAAGATGGGATGGGAGATAAGGCCTAAAGAGTTGGCAAGAAGCTTGAAAATTAACTAAACCTAGTTTCTAATTTTCAGATGAGGAAACCAGAACCACAGAGACTAATTAAATGCTCTCAGAGTGATTTGAGCTCATTAATAGCAGAGAAGGACCAAAACTATGCCTATTTCCAGGCCAGTTGCATCAGGTGTTTCTGGTAGACCTTTTTCATTTATTGTTTGTGTCCATGCAAACAACAAATACGTGTGCAAACTCTCTGTGAGCCTAGCACTATGCTTGGTATTTGTTACCAGAGGTCCTCAGTCAAAATCACTGAGACTTAGTGTAAAATTATTATTACTTTTATCTTTTCATGGGAAACAAAAAGGATCAAAAAACTGACCCCATTGTTGTTTATTCTTAAATAAGTCACCATAAGATAAATTCTACATACTACAAAAGAGAACATGTTGATCTTATAAAATGTCTGAGATAAAACTCTATTTGTCCAAAAATTTTGCATGTTATTTTACATGTTAGAAACCTGCCCTTTTATGACTCAGAAGAGTAAAATAGTTATAATTACATAGCACAGTTTGAGGCTCAGGAGGTAATAAAAGAGGACATAGCATGTCCTCATCTTTTGATGCTGTCAACTTGGTCATGGCCATGAGGTTTAGCTGTGGATTTCATGCAAGCCCTAGGAGTTCTAGATTGCTCCGATGGGGAAGACACATACCTTTATGCTCAGAGCAGGGGCAGAGCTGGTATTATTTGGGTACTGCTTGGCACCGTATTTTGTCAGTTATAAAGGTATGGGAAAGCCCTTTTCACTGGTCTCTCCAATTTTCCTAAATTTCTGTCTCATTGTGATTGAGCAATACAAAGTAAGATCCTACCTAGAATGGGGGTGGTGTCTCTAATTTTATAAAGCTCCTAACTTACTTACTTGGCAAACAATTTTGGCAGACACTAAAACAGTGCTGGAGAGATACATTTGAAAGAGACCCTGTTCCTGCAAAAGTCTGATATCTGTCTTTCTATCGGGCTATTATAATACCTTGAAGGTAGGAACCATATGTTATTCATCTTTGTATCCTCAGCCACTGGCACATCAGTAGGTACACAATTAATGATATATAAGTGAGTAAAAGTTAGGGCTGTATTGGAGAAGAGTGGGAGATGAGTCTAGTAGGGTAGAATGATTTTGGACAGCACAAGAGGGTCTTGAATGAACATTGGCTAACGTGGTTGGTTTTAAAAATAAAATATCATTTATTTGGATATTTGAGTGTGAAGCTATAACATTAATTTAAAAACCAGTGGGGAACCATGGTAATGAGGAGTCTGTATGAAATTTACAAACTCATCTAACTTAAACAGGGTACTGCTCAGACTATCCAAAAGAGTAGAGACGTAACAATAGATCTTACCGAGTCCCTTAGCACCAGGTGCTCATGCAAGCTTTTGGCCAGCATTGAATCATAGAGAATTCCTTCTTGCATTTTTGGAGTGCCCAAAGTACCAACTGTCTGTGGTTTTTATTAAAGATAGATCTATATGCCTTACATGCCAGACTTGCAGGCGGCAGAGTAGAGTTTCTGCCATGAAATGTTAGCAGCCCTGGCTTTTGTGCTTACGCACAGAGGGTCATTCCACGGCTGGGAGGAAGCTTCAGGGCTGCCTGGGAGCAGGGAAAACATTTTTTTTGTTAACATTTTTTCCTTTTAAAATGGTCTAGGCCTTTAATCCACTAATTGTTTATGGAGGCACTATTCTTCATACCTTTTTGTAAAACATATTCTGTGAAAGGTATTAAAAATCTTGTTTGGGATGGTCACCCGTCGGCCTATTTCTTTTGGCTTACAATATGAGAAGGAGTTAGAAAAAAAATTGTACACTAGGAGAAAATTTTTTAGCCCTGGCTTCCTGGAAAATGGAAGGGGATAATTTTATTAAGTTTATTAATGAAGCTGTCAATAAAAGTGAATTTTTGATAGCTGCTTAGATACTATACCAGGCCTCCATTCAAGAGCATTGCAGAAACTTTAGAACCGTCAGACCAATTTACCCTGTTGCTTAAAACTCTTCAATGGTTCTTTATGGTAATGTGCAGATCATATAATGTTTGGCGCTCTTTAAAATTTGATCCCAAAATTCCTTTCTGGTGTTTTTATGCAACTCCTTCTCCCATCAGATTATTCTCCGTCCCTCAGACACATGATAAAACTTCACACTTTTCTAGTGCCTTCTACCATGTGCTCTGAAACAAACATTTTAAAAATTGTGGTAAAATATATACAACACAAAATGTACCATTTTAACCAACTTAAAGTGTGAAATTCAGAGCAGTAAGTACATTCACAATGTTGTGCAGCCATCACCGCTACCTATTATAGTTCCAGAACTTTTTCATCGCTGCAAACGGAAACCCATATCCATTAAGCATCATTTCATATTTTTCCCTCCCCAGTACAAGTCCCTGATAACCAACAATCTGCTCTCTGTCTCTATGAATTTGCCTGAATATTCTCATATGGATAGAATCATTTCACATGTGGCCTTATGTGTCTGGCTTCTTTCACTTGGCATAATGCTTTCCATGTTCATCTGTGTTGTAGCATGTATCAGTGGTTCATTCCTTTTTATCACTGAATAATGCATTGTATGTAATACCATATTTTGTTTATCCATTCATCCGTTATGGAAATTTGTGTCGTTTCTACCTTTCAGCTATTATAAATAGAGCTTCTATGAACATTTGTATATGTTTTTTTCACACCTGTTTTCAATTCATATATTTATAAATTTACATCACATTTAGAATATGTATAAAGAACTCTCCAAAAAGACAAGCATCCAATTTGTATAAACAAACCCAATTGATACATATGAACATATAAAGAGATTTAAATATATACTTAGATGTAAATTCATGTGTTTTATATATACACACACATAATCACAACTGGGTTTTGTCTTTTTGTAGTTGAATTGTAAGTGTTCTTCCTACTTTCTGGATATTAGACCCTAATCAGATATATGATTTGCAGATATTTTCTCACATTCTGTGGGTTGACTTTTCACTCTCTTGATAATGTCCTTTCACAAACAAAAGTTTTTAATTTTGCTGAAGTACAATTTGTCTTTTTTTCTTTTGTTGCTTGTTGGTATCTAATTTTTGGTTGGTGTCAAATATAAGAAATCATTGCCAAATCCAGTGTCATGGAGATTTTCCCCTGTGTTTTCTTCTAAGAGTTGTATAGTTTCAGCTCTTATATTTAGATTTTTGATTAATTTTATTTTGTATACGGTATAAGATAAGGATCCAACTTCATTCTTTTACTTGTGGATATCCAGTTTTCTGAACACCATTTGTTGAAAAGACAACCCTGCAGTTTTATTTCCTTGGAACATCTTTTGCTTCTTCATTTTAAGTGAAATGTGTTTCCCCTTTATGATACCACTTCCCTTGCCACCTCTTAAACAAAGGGCTTTCTATTCTATCTTCTCCCTCTCAAGGACCATGGAAAGGTCAGTACACATTAAGCTTTCATTTTCTGCTCTTCCCGTACTACTCCCCAACTCATTCTTGTGGGTGTCCAATATTATCCACTTATGCCACCATCTCTCCATCCTCATTGCTATTATTCACTAATTCCGTCTTTCTCAAACACTTCAACACCTAGAGAAGCATCTTTCTCTACAACTGAGTCATTGCTGTCATCGTTGTAGACTTTGCTGTGTTGATGACGGGCCTCTGCCTTGACTTTCACGATGCCAGGATCTTGAGCTTCCTTTTTCAAATCTGTCATTAGTCATGATTCTCCAGAGAAACAAAACCGGTAGAATACGCATATAGTCGTCCCTCAGTATCTGTGTGGGATTGGTTCCAGGACACCTCCCACCTCTAGTGGATACCAAAATCTGTGGATGCTCAAGGCCTTTATATGAAATGGTGTAGTATTTGCATATAACTTACACACATCCTCCCATAACTTGAAATCACCTCTAGATTACTTGTAATACCTACTACAATGTAAATCATGGGTATATTGTTTTGTTCTTTTAATTCGTATTACTTATTGTTGTATTGTTATTTTTTATTTTTTAATTTCTTTAATATTTTTGATCCATGGTTGGTTGAATCCACAGATGTGAAACCCACAGGTACTGAGGACCGGCTGTGTGTAGAAAGAGATTTATTATGAGGAATGGACTCATGATTATGGAGACCACAAAGTCCCATGATCTGTCATCTGCAGCTACACCCAGGAAAGCTGGTGGTGTAGTTCCAGTTCAAGCCTGAAGGCCTGAGAACCAGAGGAGCCAGTGGTGTAAGTCCCAGTCTGAGTCTGAAGGCCCAAGGACCAGAAGTATCTGAGGCAGAAGATGGACATCCCAGCTCAAGCAGAGAGAGCACATTTGCCCTTTCTCTGACTTTTTCTCCAATTCGGGCCCTCAGTGGATCGGATGGTACCCACTCATGTTGTCCAGGGTGATCTTCTTTACTCAGTCTACTGATTCAAATACTAATATCTCAGATCCTCACAGACACACCCAGAAATCATGTTTTATCAGCTATGTAGGCATCCCTCAGCCCAGCCAAGATGACCTGTAAAATTAACCATCACAATTGGTAAGGCCATAATTCAGACTATATCTCCTGAAATAGTTTCCTTTATGAAGTTAAAAACTCTGAAGCTCCTTCCTCTCAGTACAACCTTAAATTCTTCTCTCTCGATCTCTTTTGCTGAACTTGATATTAGCTTCTGGCATTATTTATGGCTTCTTTGCTGCTCCTGATTCTTCTAAAATCAACATAAACATTGTAACTTTTAATTTCAATATAATTTCAATGTTATAAGAAAGTTGGGAAAACAGTACAAAGAACTCCCCAAATCAATTTGCTTTATCATTCTCTTTTTCTGATTCATTTAAAAATAAGTTGCAAAGCACCCCTTGACATACCCCCTAAATATTCCTGGGTATATTTCTTAAGAGCAAATACTTTTACTTACATAAATACAGTAAAATAATCCAAATCAGGATATTTAATATTCAATATTATATCCTACCTATTAATAATTGACATTGTATATTCAAAAGCCCAGTTGTTCCTCTTCCTCTGCCTAGTATTGAGTCCAGTAGTAAGCGTTGCTTTTAGCTTCCCCATGTCTTTAGCGTCCTTTAACCTAGAACAGTTACTCAGCCTTTTTTTTTTTTTTTTGGTCTCTCTGAAGCTTTATATATTTTAAGAGAACAAGCAAATCATTTTATAGAATTTCATTCAATTTGGGTTTATCCACGGCTTCCTCATGGTTAGATTCACTTATATATTTTCAGCAGGAATACTATAGAAATTATGTATTTCTCAGTGTATATCAGGACGCTATAATGGAGTGTTGTCATGTAATTGGTGATATTCACTTTGACTTCTGTGTTAAGTTGGTGTCCACCAGCTTGCTCCACTGTAAAGTTACAATATGTCCCTTTATAATTAATAATTCTTGGGGAGATACTTAGAGATTATGTAAATACCCTGTTCCTCATCAAACACTCCATTGATGATTCTTACCTAAGTCAATTCTTACAAAGATGGTTGCAAGGATGTAATTTTTTCCCCTAGCTCTGTCATTGCTATTACATTTATTAGATGTCATTCAACTCTAAGATAAGTGTTACCTGCATAGGTTTATTGATTTATCATTCATTTATATTAGTATTGACTCCTAGATTTTTGTTTTATTCAATGTATTGTCATCTATTACTAACATTAATAATTTGAGTGCTCTAATTTTCCAAAAAACTTAGCCAGTGAGAGCTTCTTCATGATAATTCTTGCATCCTTTTTATACGCTCCCATTAGTCTTTGAGAAATTCTTCACTTTCTGGCATAAGAAGATGTTCAAGGGTTATATTGTGTTAATACTTTCCCTGCTCCCTAGTTTCCAAGAAACCCTGGTTCCTTACTGTGAAGAATGGTGTTTTGAAATCAAGTTATATGTGCTAAGTGTATTTATTTTCTTCTTTAGACTAAGGGATGATTTTGACTTCTATTTGGGGCAATTAAATTTGAGGTGCCTATGCCATAATTGAGTAGAGATGCAGAGCTGGCTTTCTGGAACTCAGAGGAGGTGTCAAGAATAGAGCTATCGATTTATTAATAGGAATATTCAGCTTATAAATAATATTTAAAGGATTTAAAGTGAGAACATTGAGTAAACTCCTTAGGGAAAGTGAGGAAAGACAAGAGGAAATGGTTGAGGAAGAGGAGCCAGCCACAGAGACTGAGAAAGATGGACCAGTGAAGTAGGAGACTTAGTCAAAAGAGTGTAATAATATTCTGGAGAAAAGCTGGAAAGAATGTTTCAAGGAGAAAATCATCAGCTGTGACAAATGCTGCTGAGATGTCTTAGTAGATGAGATCTGAGAATTGACCCTCAGATTTGTCCACTGGTGATCTCAAGGGGGGTTTCCATGGGGTGATTGGGATGAACACTTGTGTAGAATGAATTAAAACATAGCCAATGCCTTCATAAGAATGAGAAGTTATGAAATGGAGAGTGTAAATACAGACCAAATCTTGAGAAATTTTGCAGTAAAAGGGAGCAGAGAAAAGAGTTGTAGCTGGAGGAAGTTGTGGGATCTTTTGAAACATGGCAGATATTACAACACCTAAAAACATTGGTAGGAATGACTCCAACAAGACAGTAAAAGGATGATGTCTGAGTATTTGGGCTGGACTGAGAACTGATCCAGAATTGACCAGTTTTCCACCATCAGCAGAAAAGGGGGCTATAAAGCTAGTCTATTCCATCTTCTTCTCTATATGTTTGCATGGCCAAGAATGCACTTAAAATGCATACAGAATCCAACAGTTATAATTTCAATATCTATGAAATTTAAAATTAGAAGTGTATAAGTATGTAAAGATGATCTCCATCTCTGTATTGTTGGGTTTTGTAAAATATGAAAACTTAGAACACATACATATTCTTATACACATAATAAATGTATGTACACAAATGAACACATGCACATATATTTAACTGAAAAACAACTCACAAAACAACACTAACCCTTGTGTGAAATGAGTTCAATCTTTTATTCTATTTTACTTCATTAAAGAAATGCTGGTTGAGACCTGCTAAGTTGATTTCATGAATGATACTAAGCTGGAAGAAATGGGGAAATTTTCAGGTAACAAGTTAAAAAACACCTTCTCAGCCATGGAAAAAGTCTGTGACACAATGAAATTTAACACGGATATCATGAGGCTCCTAAACTTGGGTAAACACCACCAGCACCACCACCTGTGTCCATGCTGTCTATCCACACGAGGCTCGTCCTGCCATTGCTTGCTAAGAATTTGAACTTTCTGAGATGTTGCTCAATGATTGCAGCAGTTGATTCAGCACCATCAAATGTGCTTTATTCTCTTCAAAATACCCCCTGGCTTTTTTTCCCCCAGTCTCTATTGAGGATACTTGCAGCAATCTAGCATCCTTCCTCAACCTTCTCACTTTTAGGCAGTTGTCTTCAAATTTACTTCAGCAACTCCTCTTTGTCCTTATAATTGGAACAATTTTTGTCACTAAAATATCAAACTGACACTGTGCCTCTGGCTGTAGTCTTTCATTTCTCCACCCTCCTGCTGCCCTCAGTGCGTGAATAACCCTCAAAGAGTCTTCTCAGCTTGACTCCCTCTGCCCTTAGAATGACTTCAAACTAAGACAGTCCTCAAATCCTGAATCAACTGGACTTGTGTCTGGCCCATCATACATGCTCGGGTATTTCTGAATTCTAGGAAAGGGCACGAGTTATCCCTTCCTCATGACTACCATTCCTACGAGAGCTTTCTGGGAAATCAACGACACTGGATAACTTGGCTAGAGCCACCAAAACATGGCTTCTTTCTGGTCCTCAGAAAGTATTAATATATCACCTCCAGAGTTCAGGAACACTTCCCATTTGTTTTCCATTCAATTAACAGCCAACCCTTTTCAGACTATGGTCTGAGGGCCTGAGGGGTTCATAGAGGCCTCTACGGACTCCCTTACAACAAGGAAACAGACAAAAAGGTGGAGAGTGTGTTTGTGTGTGGTGGTGTTGGTGGGAATCCAGGACTCCATGGCCCCTTCATTGAAGTTGCCATGCTTTTAATATTTTTATATACTAGACTTCCACATGAAGACTTTTTTTTATTTCAAAATACTAAGGGGGGTACAAGTGTTTTTGTTACATGGATGAATCCTATACTGCTGAAGTCAGGGCTTTTAGCGTGCCAGTCACCGGAGTAGTGTACCTTGTACCCAACAGGTACCTTCTTATCTCTCATCACCCTACACTCTCCCCACTTCTTCGTTTCCAATGTCCTTTCGTTTTAACCTTCTGTCAGTAACTTCCATAGAATTCCTAATTCTGAAAGGCAATGTGAATAAGAAGATTACCCAAAAAATTATTACTAAATGCTTTTAAAAATTCAGCAAGCAGCGTTAAAAAGATATTAAGTTCCATTAGGGAACTTGTATTGCTCTATTAACTCTCAGGAGAGAGAGAGGAGAGAGCGAGAGAGAGAGGCAGTGGGGCAATCTTTAATGATCCAGGAGGGCTCACCCTGGTAGGTCTTGATGGCATAATAATAGTTTTAAATTTTATGTGACAAAGTAGAGAAAAATCCAGATGTTTCCTTTTGTGGTTCCTGCCATTTTCCTAGTACAACATAAAGCGAATAGAGTGATATTGGCCTTAACCTTGTACTTGGTTTTTTATCATGTGCCATTTGTCTGCAAAGTAGATGAAAATCCATTGCACCTTCTCTGAGGGCCCATTCCAATTTCGAACTGGCCTCTCCCACCTGATGCATCACTGGGGTCTGTTTTTTGCTTTGTTGTCTGTGACAGTCTTACAGAGCCTGCACCAAGCCCCTAAGTATAAAATCTTATCCCTAATGGCTTCTTGGAAGCTGGGTTGTGAGTGCAGCTATGAAATCAGATTGTCTAAATTCGTATCACGGCAACATTCTAGATGTGGGTCCTTGGGCTAGTTAGAAGATTTTTCTGTGCTTCAATTTATTCATTATAAAAGGGTGTTGATAAGTATAGTACTCGACACAGAGAGATATGATGAACACATAAAGCACTTGGAAGAGTGCCTGGTGCACAGTGACTTCTCAAGGGAAGTTAAATTTATTATTCCCACATAACTTTAATTCATTCCAATCTAAGTTAAGATTGAGATTTTACTGTGAGAGAAGGCTGCTGGTCTGAATTACTGTATCAAAGTAAAAAAAAGTATGAAAAAGTACATATATGCACATATATGGAAATATGTATTTTTGATTCATTTCTTAATGCATGTGAATGCATGATGAGAATACAACGAGTCAATTTGGTTGCCGTCTAGCTTTATAAATCATGATATCCATTCCACAGAGATATTTTGAGCTTGACATATTCTAAGTACTTCAAACATTTTAACAAGAAAAATCCTTTTTTGATGAAATAAATGCCTTTTTATACTCACCGATTTCCTCCGCCTTGTCACCACTCTCCCGCTTCCTCCGCTGTCATTGCTAATAGCTTTTTAATGGCGTCTGCCACAAAGTGCTTTCACATTTAGGAATATCAAAAGCACAGAAGCATGTTAAGCTGGAAGGAAACATTGAGATTATCTAGTGCAAACAGCCCAGTTTGCTAGGCCTTCTACTTCCTCCTGGAAATGAGAGGTGTCAGCACAAGGTAGTTCTGTTCTTAATGACCCAGGGAACTGGTGATGGGGATCTAAACGAAATTTTGCTCCTCATTCTCACCTGCTAGGCGCTCAGTGGTGCTTGTTGAGCAGACTGGGCACTAGTAAGTCCACTTCCACGTCATCAGTGATCTATGGACTAGTCCATGTCCCACGCCAATTATGCTGCTCTTTGTTCTTTCTGGAACCAGAGGTGACATACTAACTGCCATAGTTCCGTTTAGAGTTTTCAACTACTATGTTGCTCTGACTGGATATTTCTATGTATCATGATAAGGTGTGTGCAAATGCTGAATCCTGAGATTTGGCTCTTTTTCAAATGCATGCACCGCATGCTGCCATCTCTCTGGATAGCATAGCACGACGTCATCGCAAGAGGTAGTAGAGACCCCTGTTGTATTTGGCAAGAGGAAAAAACCCTTCAGGCTGAGTGCTGCTTTTGACTTAGACTCATCACTAATAATAATTGTTCTTTGTTGTTTTTTGTTTGCAATATCAGGTGACACTATCCCACTGCACATGCCTGAAACCCAAATAGCTGTAGCTGTGGTTAGAACTTTATTTTTACTAATCAGGGATGTCATTATTTTAATTGTTTTCTCTCTGCTATACATATTGGTTACATGGAGAGAGATTAGAGATAATAAGAGAGGAGATGTCTTGGTCTATCCAGGCTGCTATAACAAAATACCATAGACCAGGTGGCTTATAAACAACAGAAATTTGTTGCTCACTGTTCTGTAGGCTGGGAAGTCCAAGATCAAGGTGCCAGTAGATTCAGTATTTGGTGAGAGCTGCTCTCCAGTTTATAGACGGCTGTCCTCTCACTTCACATGAGGGAAGGGGTGAGGGGGTCTCTATTATAAGGGCACTAATTCCATTTATAAGGGCCTCAGCTCCTGATAACATTATATTGAGGGTTAGGTTTCAACATAAATTTCATGTAGACGTAAACAATCAGTCTATAGCAGGGAATAAAGAAAAAGATGAGAGACAGAAAATGGTTTATAGCTTTTGTTTTAGTTGGGATTATTTTGGTTAAAAGGAACAGAAACCAACTCTAATAAATTTCAGCAAGAAATTTCCTTGTAAGGATGCTGGGTATATCATGGAACCAAAGAACGGGAAGGCTCCTTGCCCTCAGGAAAGCCCTTGCAGGGATTCAGGATCTGCACCCCGGTCAAGGCTCTTGCTTGCCTTTCCTTCTGCTCCTTACTCTCTGCTCCTTACTCTGTTAGATTTGCATTTTGCTCTTACTCTAGAGCAGCTCTTTTGCTCTTCCTCCTACATGGCAGGACATGGCCACAACTCCCAGGCTTTGCATTATAGATCACAACGTAGGCACACAAAGAGACGTTGTCTCCATTCTCTTGACTTTGGTCTCTATTTTCAAAAGGAAGGAAATCCACTGGCCAGTGAGCAGGCCATGTAACCTGACAGCTCTCGCGACAGCCAACCAGACTGTGGAGGGATGCTGGGCACACAACCACACAGTGATCATTTAGGGTATTTTAGTCAAAATTGCTTTCCTCAAGCCAGTGTTGAATTAATCACTACAAATTTCTGATTACTGTCACCTGCTAATTCCCATAACTTAACCAGTCAAAAGAACCCATTCTTTTGTACGTCCTAACTCCACCTCACTCGCGTCTCGAACAGCATTTTAGCATTACAGACTTTGATGAATGAGTCTCTCAATCTACATTATTGACTGTTTTATTTACTTTCTTGTTCCTTCGTCAGGCTCACCTTTAAAAAACTCATGTTACAAAACTTTTAGCATGCTCTCTTCTCTGGTCGTTTTGGTTTCCTTTCTCTGAACATTTTCCACTTCATGGACTTTGAGTGATTGAAATGAGAAATGATTTCTGGTAAAACAGTTGTATTATTTATTATGAAATTCTAGATGGCCCATCAACTCAATTTTAAAAGTCATAAATTTCATCTGTATTATATCTCGTGTCCCCTGGTACTGAAATATACTTCATTACAGATGGACTGTGATGTGTTCAAGAAAATTATTTATTTTGCTCAATTTTTGAAAAGTGACAAGGGGAGGACAAATTATTCATGACTAGTAAAAGGAAGGTAAACATGTAACTTTCTAGCCCACCTTCTCAGAGATGTATTGCACCCTCTCTGCATAGAGTTCACTACCTGGGCCATCTGGTAATTAATGGTGACAGCTGGATTATAAGGGGGGTTGGCTCAGTTTATACCAGAGTCTTAGCTTGTTTATTTGAAAATTGAGTTTTTGGATGAAGCAAGATGCCTTTCCGTTTTTTTTCCTATTGAAAGAACAAATTTTATTTTAGTTAGATGCCTTTTCAAACAAAGGGTAAAGGAAATATTTAATATGATATCAAATTTGATACTGGTAATTCTAAATTAGAATCTCCATCTATACACAATGAAACTAAAGAAGAGGAAGGCACATTAGAAATTCTTTCTTTCTTTCTTTCTTCCTTCCTTCCTTCCTTCCTTCCTTCCTTCCTTCCTTCCTTCCTTCCTTCCTTCCTTCCTTCCTCTCTTTCTCTCTTTCTTTTATTTATTTATTTTTTTTTTAGACAGAGTCTCACCCCGGCTCCCGGGCTAGAGTACCATGGTGTCAGCCTGGCTCACAGCAACCTTAAACTCCTGGGCTCAAGCGATCCTTCTGCCTCAGCCTCCCAAGTAGCTGGGACTACAGGCATGCGCCACCATGCCCGGCTAAGTTTTTCTATATATTTGTAGTTGGCCAATAATTTCTTTCTATT
>CAUYRT010101609.1:0-13394 GCA_963574885.1 Lepilemur ruficaudatus | reverse complement strand
TGTAGAGTGCCATGGCATCAGCCTAGCTCACAGCAACCTCAAACTCCTGGGCTCAAGCAATCCTTCTGCCTCAGCCTCCCGTGTAGCTGGGACTACAGGCATGCGCCACTATGCCCGGCTAATTTTTTACATATATTTTTAGTTGTCCAATTAATTTCTTTCTATTTATAGTAGAGACGGGGTCTCGCTCTTGCTCAAGCTGGTCCCGAACTCCTGACCTTGAGCTGTCCACCCGCCTTGGCCTCCCAGAGTGCTAGGATTACAGGCGTGAGCCACCGCGCCCGGCTGAAAACCTATCAATTTTTGTCTTCATCTCTGGATCTTTACATTGATTACGACTCTTGACTTAATCAAATAAGTCACTATTAATGTACTTTCATGTATGCTCAATTACATTTTTCAGCTTTGCTTTCATTTTTTGATTTTAGCTTTTTAATCCTTTCAAAATACATTTGAAGTGGGTTGGCATTAAGACCAAACTTCATTTTCCTGCATGGATAGTGAACTCTTTCAAAGCCAATTAAATACTTGAAATGGCAGATTCTTCACAAATCATATATCCATATGCTCATATACATATATCTATTTCTACATTTCTGTTTCTGATCTATCAATTTCTTTGTTTATTTCTGTACAAATAAAACATTATTGTTTTAATCACTTAATGGTGCATATTAATGTCTTGAGAATAATCTTCCATTTTTACTTTTCTATTTCAGAGTTTCCTGGGAAATTCCTAAATTTTATTCTTCTCTACTAAAATCAAAATAAACTTGTGGATATCCAATATAATTTTTCTAGCTTTATTGAGGTATTAAAAATCTGCAAGTAACTAATGCATACAGTTTGGCAAGTTTGGACATATGTATACACTTGTGTTACCATCACCATAATCCGGGTAGTAGAAATAGCTATTACCTCTTGGAAATTTACTCATCTTTTGGAACTGCAACTTTATATCCATTAAGCAAAAACTTCCCATATCCCCTTTTCCCATTCCATGATAATCGCCATTTGATTGTCAACTTCTATTCATTTGACTACCTTAGATGCCTCAACTTCTATTCATTTGACTACCTTAGATGCCTCATGTAATAGCTATTTTTCATTCTGTGACTGGCTTCTTTCACTTAGCATAATGTCTCCCAGGTCTATTAGTGTTGTTACAAATAGTAGGATTTTTTTCATTTTTAAGGCTGAATAATATTCCATTGTATAGCATATACCACATTTTCTTTATTCATTTATCTGTCAGTGGGCTTGTGGGATGTTTTCATATCATGTATACAGAATAATATTTCAGTGAAAATGAGAGTGCAGTAATATTTATTGACATGTCTGTTATAGATCAGAAATATCCAATAGTAAACAGAAAAAAAAGTGACTCAAAGAAATATAAAATAAGTAGTGAGGTAAACACATGGAAAATTGTGGTAAGCACTATTAAATTAAATCCTCATACCCAACAGTCATTTGTTACATAAAAATAGTTACTGATTTTTTTTTACTTTGTTTAATGTTTAATTGAATAACTATAACTAAATTTACTCTAAAGGTAGAAAAAGTACAAATATGATAAATCTTTTTTTTTATTTTTATGAAAATAGTTATCTTAAAAAATAATTTCACAATTTGTTATACTAATTTTACTATTTCAACACATTTTCTTAACTACTCTTATGTGCTTCAAATACCACGAAATATAGTATTAAATGACTACAAAATTTTACTTCTACTCTTGCACTACTTAAAGTAATTGTTCTATATAATTTATTCATTTTTTTTAGTATCTTCATACATTTTCCACACTTTCCAAAGGTAGAGTAATAATCCTAGAAGTAGAAATAAAAAAGTACACTATCTTTGCCAGGTCATGGGTTCTGTTTTGTAAATCAATTGATTTCCAGTTCAAACATGAGGCCTAGTTGTACCCTCTAAACTCTCCCAATAATCTGCATTAGAACATTGTTTCAATGTTCTAATGAGCTTTTATAAAAAAGTTAATTTCTCATTCAGAAGAGCATTCCAATATCATGCATTTCTTTGCAACCTGAAGCTTTTTCTATGTGTAGCCATGTCAATGAAGTTTAATATATTTTTTTAATTTCCCACATCCCTTACAATGTAAGGGGTTTTCTTAATAGCATCACATACTATATTTTGGCAGGTGACCAAAGCTCATATAACCTAGGAATCCAGAGTTTGAGTGAGCAGAGGCTGGTTTTCTCTTCAACAATAGTTTAAGCTACCGTCTTCCGTCAGATTTGGGGACAGCTTTTAACCTGGTTACTTTGTGAGAAATGGAGCTGATAACTTTTCTATTTATTGTATATATCCCAATTTTTCCAGTATGGTTTGGCTTATTCATAGTTTCCTGTGTTTATCCTTCTCTATTTTTAGTTCATAAAATTTGCAAACCTTAGATTTTATACAAAAATGCTTAACATTATGAGATAATAAGAGCCACACATAAACCTGTAACATCTGATACAATTATTTGAAAAAACTAAAGACATACTTATAAATATGTATACTACTAATGATGTCACTTATCTTTATTTTTCATACATTTTTGTACTGATAGTTTTCCCATATAGATATATGTATGGGATAATGGGATTTTACTATGTCAATATAGTCTAAATTATTTTAATTTTTATTCTTTCTGCCTACTATCACTGCCTAGGCAATGATGTTCCATTAGCAATAGCTGCTTTAACATTTAGGTACATATCTCTCATTTTTGAAAACATCTTTACTTTCTGGAACAAGATGTTCCAGTAATATCTTTGTATCTTCTTGAGTGCAATACACATGTTCCTGAAAGACCTTGCATTCTGCAAAAGCACTGCTAACAATCACAGGGCTTATGAGGGAAATGGCATTGGCCAAAACCTATGCAGCTATGTAAACAGAGAACTAACTGAAATAATAATTGGTGTCTTGGGAAATAACTTGGGCACACGGGCAAGCAGCACACGCCCTGGAGGTTGCCTGAGGAAATATTAAATTTGCACAAAAACAATAGAGAAGAAAATCTGACTGGATCATTGCAGAGAAAAATGGAACTCTGAGCATCCGCCATGAGTCTAGAACTCAGCAGGGGTATGATACTGGCCCTCTAAAGAGTGAGTATAATGAGTATGATGGGTATGAGGGACTCATTTTCTATTCCCTGAAATAGAGGTGAAGGGACCCTGCCTATGAAGCACCCAAGCAAGATGCAGACAGACTTTTTGTTGAAGGTTCAATTTTTCTGCCACTATTTTGTCTTTATTTTACTTCAGAAAAATCAGACATGAAAACACACAAGCTTTTAAATTATAATTTTATCCTCATTTGAAATGATGTATAAGCAAAATTTGCTGTTAGAAACATGTATTATGACAGAAAAAAATTCCTGAAAACATTATGAAATCAGATACTATAAAATAGCTTTGGTAATTTTGAAAATTTGGAAATAGTGTTTAAAATTAAAAGTGGGAGCTTATATTTAATCTTTTAAAAAAAAGCATGGGTCTCACAAAAATGGGTTTCAAAGGCCACATTTCAAAATGCTGCCATTTACATTTTTATAAAGCACAAAAAATTTTTTTGGACTTGAATTTATTTTGATACTTCTGATTCTTACTCATATTTTCAAGTACTTTAATTTTTAAAAAATAAAAACTAATTAATTTTCTCTACATCTTGTATATTTGGATTTTTCATTTCTTACCCAAACCGAGATTATATTTCTTTCTTTTTTGTGACTCTGAAAGCTTTTACTAACCAAGAAAAAATGTCTCTAATATACAGAATAAAATAATAAATAATGGTGATAAATTTTTCTAATAGTAGATTGTCCTAAATTCCTGGAATAAATCCTGTTTGTACTGATTCATTTTGATTTAGGTGCAGTAATGGGCCCCGTACCAGTGTTTTGGTCAATGATAGAACGTATACACAACAATGGTCCCAGACTATAATAGAGCTGAAAAGTTCCTGTCACCTAGTGAAATCACAGCCATGGTTATGCCTTAGTGCAGTGTATTATTCGTGTATATATGGTGATGCTGATGTGAACAAACCTACTGTGCTGCTAGTCATATAGATGTGTAGCACATGCAATTATACACAGTGCATAATACTTGGTACTGGTAATAACCAACTGTGTTACTGGTTTATGTATTTACTATGGCATACTTCTTATGGTTCTTTTAAAATATGCTCCTGTTTATAAAAAGAAGTTAACTGGAAAATAACCTTAAATAGGTCTTTCAGGAGGTTTTCCAGAAGAAGGCATTCTTATCATAGGAGACAACAGTTCCATGTATGTTATTGCTCCTGAAGACCTTCTAGTGGGACAAAACGTGGAGGTGGAAGACAGTGATATTGATGATCCTGACCCTGTGTAGGCCTAGGCTTATGTGTATGTTTCTTACTTTTTAACAGAAAAGTTTAAAAAATAAAAAAAATCAAAACTTTTAAGAATAAAAAAACATAAAAAACATAAAGAAATAAAATACTTTTGTATAGCTGTATGATGTGTTTGTGTTTTAAGCTAAGTGTTACTATAAAAGAGCCAAAAAGTTTTTTAAAAAGTTTGTTAAGAAAAAAAGTTACAGTAATCTAAACTCAATTTATTACTGAAGAAAGAAAAAAATATTTTTGTGAATTTAGTGTAGGCTAAGTGTACAGTGTTTCTGAAGTCTACAACAGTGTACAGTGATGTCCTAGGCCCTCACATTCACTGACCACTTAGTGACTCACCCAGAGTAACTCTCAGTCCCTCAAGCTCCATTTTAGGTAAGAGCCCTATACAGGTGTACCATTTTTTATCTTCTATGCTGTATTTTTACTGTACCTCTTCTATGTTTAGATATGTTTAGATACATAAATATTTAGCATTGTGTTACAATTGTCTAGAGTATTCAGTACAGTGACATGCTATACAGGTTTGTAGCCTAGGAGCAATAGGCTATACCATATAGCCGAGGCGTGTAGTAGACTGCCACATAGGTTTTTGTAAGTGCACTCTATGATGTTTGCACAATGACAAATCACCTAATGATGCATTTCTCAAACTTGTCATTAAGCAATGAATGACTGTACTACTACATGGTTAGTTTTTTTAAATATTTTATTTATTTTCTCATTTATTCAAAATAAAATTAATCTATAGTGTTCTTTGTGCTAACTTATGCTAGCTTTGCAAAATGATTAGGTGAGATTTGTATATGTTCTATATTCTGGCACATTATGAATAAAATTGAAACTGTTATGTATGCCAATTTTATTAATTCATATTTTATTATGAAAGCATTTATTTGCTTAGGTTTTAAAATGTATTTATACAACATGTACATCATTTTATTTTACATGATTTTATTATCTTTCACACACATGGTTATATGTTACTTATTTTTTAAATTTATACTCTCATAGGTAGGCCTGGTATATAACATTTAAAAACAGACTAATATTATTTTTCAGGTTATATTTCCATTGTTATATTTATTTTATAGATTTTCACTTAATATTAAATAATTACATTTATATCCAAAAGAGAAAAATATCTAAATGAAAATGTCAAGTCCAAGTAATAGCATTTATCTAACACAAACAACAAACAATGTATGATCAAAGATAAGGAAATAGGTTTTAGTTCTGTATATCTATGTTCTTGAATAACTTACCTAATTCATTTTCTATATAACTTACACAATGCTTGCCGTTACAACTTGGATCTCAGTAATACCACTTGAAATAAAAATGTTCACCTGGGGAGATCTGTGTGTGTGTGTGTATGTGTGCATGCATGGTCTCTTTTTATAAAATAAACTACCTTTAGAAATACATGATAATGAAAATGGAAAATTAAGCTTTTATCTATTTCAACCATAGATTTTGGAAAATGTATACTAAAATTCTTCAGAGGTCTGACACATTTTCCCCCCTTAATAAGAGGTTTTATACCCAAGTATCCAAATCTCATTAACTCTGTCAATACGACCATGGGTATATCCTCAATGGGAAATCTTTCCTAGAATTTTCCCATTTGATTAACACCTTACATTTTCTCATTTGATTAAATACTTTAAATTGAATGAAGGACTCCAGGGAGTTCTTTTTAGGCAATGAAAAAGTATTAACCTTTTCATGAGTGGCAGCACCAGTATTTGTTAAACTTTGAATAGAATTCCTTTTGATTGACAGTGTACTTACAAACTGTCCAAAACTCCTCTTGCTATTTATAAAGAAACAGATGCAATATTATTGGTCAAATTCTTCAAATACAGAGAAATGTTCACATCAAAATTTAAAAATAAATGGGTAAAATTAATTGAACAGTCTCATCTGTCTATAATACTGCAAGTGTACAGTCTCTTAACTACTGATACAGGACTCTTGATAACCTTGTAATCAATAATGATCTATCACTGTGCAAAATCAGTAATGATCTAGGTAATATGAATTCCAGATAGACCCAAGGTATAGACCATATTGTTGATTATATGGGACGTAGAATAGTGTAATGCTTTGCACATTGGTTTAGAATTAGAAGACCTAGGTTTGATCCAGCTTTGTCATTTACTACCAGTATGTATATAGAAAATTAAATTCTTCAACAGTGGCACTGGAAATAACACTCACAATTGAATCTCTATTCTTCTAGAGAATATATCTTCATATATATCTGCTATATATAGGTTCTTTCTTTTCTTCATCTCTAAAATGGGAATAATCATGATAATACTTTTCTTAAAAGACTTTCTGGAAATAATACATGTCCATAATAAGCATAAAATGCATGATAGATATCCTTGTGCTTTATCTATTGTTGTTATATTGAAAAGAATAGGCATGAAAAGAATGACTAGCATTCAGCCTCAAATGACAGAACATTTTTTCAGCTTTTTCTGTAACTCGTAGTTAAAAACCTGAAAGTAGACTTTACAAGAACAGTATATGATTACCTGTTACACAGATAGAAAGAAAAACCTCCTATAATATCTTGATAATAAATTTGAAATAGATTCATCAATTGTGGGTTTATTTAAGCTATGTAAGGGTTCATTCTGCAGTAAATCCATTTTGCTTTACAGGGAGCTGAGCGGGAAGTGGTACATCTTAAAGGCAAATAGTCTACCAACATGGATATCTCTTGAAATTTTCTTGATATTTCCTAAGAAAATATTCAGACGTTTATGTATTACTGGAATTCCAATTCAAAATTCACTCACACAATTCACACACTTCACGCATTTAAGAAAATCTGGAATTTGTATTGATAAAAAAAAGTTGTTCTTGGCCAAAAACATCAATTGGCCTCATCTCCAGGGTGATCCTCCAGTCTCAGAGTGGATTGGTAAGGCTTTTTGTTTTTCCTAATAGATGCCAAAATTGTCACCTGAAAAAGCTTTTTAAAAGCAACACAAAACCAGTGTTGTCAAGCTCTTGTTTGTATTTAAATTTGAATTGACTATTAATTCAGTTATTTCTTCAAGGCTACAGAAAAATGACCTTTAAGGAAGTTAGTTTAATAGACGTGATGCTCATTCAGTCTTTCATGTTTTTAGTTGCTATCGATATACATCAACAATCATGTAAACCCATTCAATAAAATGATGAGCATTAAATATAATAAATTTTGATTCAAAATGGTTCTATTTAAATACATCCTATTTTTTTTTATGAAACTATCATTGAAGATATCACCTATGATGTTGCTCAATGTTTTTTTCTTTACTATATTATTTTTTTCGGAGAAGTTTTGGATTCGTAGCAAAACTGGGAAGGTCCAGGAATTTCCCATTTAGCCCGTGAACTGACACAGGCATAGCTTTCTCCATTATCAACATCTCCTACCAGAGGGATATTTGTTACAATTAATACACCTGCATTTACCCGTCCTAATCACTGAAAGGCCATAGTCTACATTAAGGTTCACTTGTGGTGCTGTACCTTGTATGGAATTGAATTTGTGTATAATGTATATGTATACGTGTGTAATAACAAAAATATCATTATAGTATTTTACAGAGTATTTATATTAAATGTCTGTGTGCTCTGCCTACTTTAATTGTCCCTCCCAACTCCACCCCTCCATCAGCAATCATTGATCTTTTACTAGCTCCACAGTTTTACCTTTTCCAGACTGTCATATAGATGGAATCCTAAAGTATGGAAACTTTTCAGATTGGCTTCTTTCACTTGTAATATGCATATAAGTTTCCTCCGTGTCTTTCCATGTCTTGATAGCTCATTTCATTTAAGTGCTAAATAATATTCCATTGTCTGCACATACCACAGGTCATCCATTCACCTACTAAATACATCTTGGTTGTTTCTAAGTTTTGGCAGTCATGAATAAGGCTGCTGTAAATGTTTATGTGCAAGTTTTTGTGTGGAGATACGTTTTCAGTTTCTTTGGGTAAAAACCAAGGAGTATTATTGCTGAATCATATTTTTAGAGTATGTTTAGTTTTGTAAGAAACTGATAAACTGTCTTCCTAAATGGCTGTGTCATTTTGCATTCCACCATCAATGAATGAGGGTTCTTGTTGCTTCATATCCTTACTAGTATTTTGTATTGTCAGTTTTCTGGATTTTGGCCATTCTAGTAAGTGTGAATGGTATCTCTTATTGTTTTAGTTGGTATTTCCCTGACAACATATTATGTGGAGTATCTTTTCGTATGGTTATTTGCCATCTGTACATTTTCTTTAGTGAGGTGCCTATTCATAACTATGGTTAATTTTTTAACTAGGTTTCTTGTTTTCCTATTGCTGAGTGTTGAGGTCTCTGTATATTTCAGATAACAGTCCTTTATCAGATGTATCCTTTCCAAATATTTTCTTTCAGTCTGTGGCTAGATATTAATCTTGTAATCTACAACCTTGTCATAATCAATTAGTTCCAGGAGTTGCCTTGTTTTTGTTTATTCTTTTGAATTTTCTACATAGATGATTATGCCATCTGTAAGAAAAGACAGATTTATTTCTTTCTACCAAATATTTACTTCATTTTCTTTTTCTTTATCTTACTGCGTTACTTAAGACTTCCAGTGTGGTGGTGAAAAGCTGTAGTGAGAGAGGATATTTATCCTTGCCTTTCTCTTGATTTTAGTGGGAAAGCTTCAAGTTTCTCACTAATAACTATGATGTTAGCTCTATGGTTTGTGTAGATATTCTTTATTAAGTTGAGGACATTCTTCTCTATTCCCAGTTTACCAAGAGTTATTATCATATTTGGATGTTATATTTCATGAAATTCTTTTTCTACATCTATCTATATGATCATGTCAATGTTTTTGCGAAAGAGCAGAAAGCAATTTTTTTAATGCTACATATCTGTCTCTGGAGAAATTAGTATCTTTCTAAGTATGTATAAAAATTGCAAACCTTATTATATCTCATATTTTGCCATTTCTGGCAGGTAGCTCAAAGATTGTGATTAATCACAAGAGAAATATTAGGCTGGATGATTTCAAAGTTTGCTCTTTTTGCAGTTTATTTTGTTCCTTCTCATAATTTTACAACCTTCTATAAAACTCTTTTAAAAATGTAAGCATCAACAAACAAATGGAGCTTTAAAATAATTTGGTGACTTTATATTATCATAATTCATTATTTGATTAACTTTTCCCATTTTATATGGTATATCACAAATCATTATGTGAAAAAGTATAGTAATTTGTACATTTATGATGTATTTAAAAATTAGCTAGAAGACATGAGGATAACAAAAATTTTTAAAAGACAATATTCCTGAGGTAATATAGACAGATAAGATTATTCAGTTAATTTTATCTTTTATTATAAAATTTCCATTTGAGTATTTTTATGTCAACAGTAGCCATAACTCTGAAAACCTGAAAGTTTTAATCTACTAAATAAGCACTTTAATAATTAAGTAAATTATTATGTAGTTATTATTACAAAAGTTACCACAATTTATAGGCTGGCTTTTTATAAATGTTTTATTTGCAGACTTATAGTCTCTTTTGCATAACATAAGCATAAATATAATATTTTTCACTCAGCTGTGAGAGTACCATAAAAATTCTTCCCAGAAATTTTTTTTATGAATAATTGCTTCCCTCTTCATTCCACAGAAATCTTATATTATGCATTTTACCCTTTCTTGTCATATTGTCTTTTAACATCATTACAAAATCTTCCTGATTTTAAAATAATGAATGCAGTATTTTTTTGAATATACTCCTCTCTCTATCAAACTTCTTGGAAAAGATTTTTGTGTGTTCATTTTCTTTCTCATTCTGTGATAAAATTGTAGCTACCTGTTCACTAGTTTGCCATTCAATGAAATAGAGAATACACGAGGAGGCAAAGTAAATGTTTGCCTTTTTGAGTGTGTGTGCATGCTTGTGTATGTTTAATTCTTGTGTGAATTTCTGGATATGAGTGCGCATGATGAATGTGTGTGTATGAAACAGGAGTGGAAAAAGAAAAAGAGATATTAAACTTAATCTTGCAGTTGTTAACATTAAGTTTTTCTTGAACATTCAAGTGAATGTGTACACTTGTAAGTAGTTTGGGGGGAACTATTTCAATCTGAGGCCCAACCTCATACATATGATAGATGAAACCACACATTATCTTAGACATGTCAGGACGGGTATAAATAGTAAGAAAATATTATGTTTGATGAACCTGGAGTCTTGAGAGTTAGGCAAACATGCAAAATATATTGGGAAGTAGTCATCCAAAAATAAAATCATAAGGTATTAAATAGTAGTATCTTGGATAAAAAAAGGAAGAAAAAGCTTTAAGAGTGAAATGACACCCTAACTTAATGTTCTAAACTGTTGGCTCCATCTTTTAGCTGTTTCTCCTTTCAGCCACGTTTGATGAGAGCGTAGGAGAGGATGACCTGCGTCATAACTGTACTTCTTGAATACAGAAACTAGGACTCCAAAAGTAAAACACAAAAGTCATTGTTATTTTTATTGCAGGTGGCTAAGTCTATGAAAATGCAGCTCTCTCAAACACTGTGAATTTGTATGTGTCCAATTCAACACCTTTTACATGAACTTATAATTGTGCCTGAGACATTTAACATTATAGATTTAATTATGACTATCTGAGGTGAGAGCACTTAAAATCTACTCTCTTAGCAATTTTCCAGAGTGCAGTACATTATTAATATTATCTATAGTCATAATGTTGTACAATAGGTCTCTTGAACTTATCCTCCCTGTCTGATTGAAATTTTGTATTCTTCGACCCCCATCAACCCAACCCGCCTGCCCTCAGCCCCTGGTAACCACCATTCTCCTCTTTACCTCTGTGAATTTAGCTTCTTTAGATTCCACATATAAAGAGATAATGCATGTGTTAACTAGCTCGATTTAGCCCTTTTACAATGTATACATATTTCAAAACCTGTTATATACCATAAATACATATCTAGTTTTTTCTCAATTACAAAATGAAAAAAATAACATTTATAATTATTTGATATGTATCCAGCTTCTGTAGAACTATGGCTTTGAGGATATTCAATATAGATTTCAGATTCTTTTCCCAGCCTTTTTCATCTTTGACTTAGGATCTGTGTTCCAGTTATACTACACAGTGTACAGTTTTCCAAACAACTAATACTGAGGCTCGGGTCTGGCACTCCTCCATAAATTGTCTTGACTTTCTTAAAGGTTTTAATTCTTATCTGTACTCCAATCACTTATCTATTATTTTTCTAAAGGACTTCACTTTCTGAGGCAACTTCCTCACCTACCAAACATACATATACACAATTATAAAGGACATTCATTTGCATTTTAGTAGCAAGCTATTAAACACAGTAATTAGAGAAACATTAAATTTAAAAGAAAAAATAATTGCCTAGTTAAATCTAGAATACATGGTAAGTTAAAGAAATATTAATTTTGGTTTCAGATGAAACTTTGTTAGTTTAGCATGGTTGGATTAATTTTCTAAAGCTAGGAAGATAATTTAAGTATAATAATTTTTGTGTATAAAGATTTAAGGTTTTTATGGAAAAATTATGAAAATAGAGATTTCTATACTTTCCAATGATTAATCACAACTATTTCCTCTTATTCATAACTTTGGATTTACCTTTGATATCTGTCTATATTATGTTCTACTCATTAACTAAGATATTTCTAACTAAAAGTAATAGCTGAAGAATTTGATTAAAATATCTATGAATGAGTCAAGTTCATTACACTTGTATCCAAACCAATCAATGCTAATGATATCAACATTTTTTTCCCACATAATGTATTTCAACAGATGTCATGAATTTCCTAACCTATACACATTTTCATTAATAAATTGTTTTTATTTTAATATCAATTTTTCATAGTTGCAAGAATGCCTTCAAAATGTCTAAACCAGATAGATGGATAAATAAATGAAAAATAGAGAAATTTTTTCTGGTGGTAAACCTAATTGAAGGGATTATGAAATATACTAACAGATTTAGTAAAAGCAGACATTCTTCCTATGAATATGTTAAGCAGAGAAATTATTTAAATCTTATGTTTAACTTGTTTAACTTTTATAATATATGTAATATTAACACTTTTAAAAGTAAGTGAAATATTTTATTGTAAAGTTTTCATTTATTCTTTTTTTTTACAGTTTTCACTTTTCCTTCATTATTATTTTTTTAATTTCAGAATATTACAGGGGTACAACACTTTGGTTACATATATTACCTTTTCACCGCCTAAGTCAGAGCTACAAGCGTGCCCATCACTCAGAAAGTGCACACTGCACCCTCATGTGCTGACCATTAAATTGGCACTAAATGATCATTTATTCTTTATAAATTATTAATTTTTTTATTTCTGCATATTATGGGGGTACAAATGTTTAGGTTACGTATATTGCCCTCCCCCCCCCCAGTCAGAGCTTCAAACGTGTCCATCCCCCATATGGTGCACATCACACTCATTATGTATGTATATACCCATCCCCTTCTCCCCCCTCCCATCTGCCCAATGCCCGGTAAATGTTGTTCCTATATGTGCACTTAGGTGTTGATCAATGAAACCAATTTGCTGATGAGTACATGTGGTGCTTGTTTATTCATTCTTGGGATATTTCACTTAGTAGAATGGGTTCCAGCTCTATCCAGGATAATACAAGAGGTGCTATATCACCATTGTTTCTTATAGCTGAATAGTACTCCACCGTATACATATACCACATTTTACTAATCCACTCATGTATTGATGGGCACTTGGGTTGTTTCCACATCTTTGCAATTGTGAATTGTGCTGCTATAAGGATTCAAGTGCAGATATCTTTTTTATAGAATGTCTTTTGTTCTTTTGGGTAGATGCCCAGTAATGGGATTGCTGGATCAAATGGTGGATCTACTTGTATTTCTTTAAGGTATTTCCATATTGCACTAGC
>CAUYRT010101606.1:0-10705 GCA_963574885.1 Lepilemur ruficaudatus | reverse complement strand
GATACCACGAACCGTCTCTGCCTATAGCATTATAGAAACTATAGAAACTATCTGTCTATAGCATTATAGAAACAAAGCAAAATTTTAGGCTTCCTTGATTGTATGTCAGAATAACCTGTCTTCCCAGCTGACAGATATTCCAAAGTTAGAACCACATAAACTCTGGGAACAGATCCAGACGTTCTCATAGGTATTTGCTTAATGAGGTCCTCACATGAAAAGAAGTTGAAAGTGTTGTTTGACTTTGGCTCTGTAACTTCATACATCAGTTAAGCTCAATACCCTCATGAATCTCTTCAGGAAAGATTTTTTGATTGAACTGTATGACTACATATCTGGCTTTTATAAAGCATTTTATTGTAGTCCAAGACTAAACTATTTGAGTATTCTGACAAATCTGGATGATTTGGTCTTTTGAACATTTCATGCTATATCTAGCATTTTTAATTTGTGAGTAAACTTAGAAGCGGAGAATTGTTATTTTTTAAAAAAAAGTCTGTTGGATAGTTTGGTGTAGCAAATTGTTGTTGTAATATAAACCTATTTTCTGTATGAATTTCCATCTACATGTACCATACCTGCTAATGTAGAGAGACTAAAAATACAGTAATTTTGGTATTTTTAGTAGTAATTTTGACAGGAATACTAGGTGCTTATTACATGTAACACTAATGTTATAAGAATGCCTTAGAATATTATATCTTTTCAAAAAATAAGTAAGGAAATATAATATTAAGACTCTTCACTGGCAGTGAAGTTATTTAAGCCTTTGTGACTAAGTTTTCTTATAAATCCAGGGATAAATGCCTAGTGCACCCTTCAAGGTTCTTTTAAGAAATAAATTAGATAATGAGAAAACCTTTAATAAATATACATTACTATATAAAAATAATAATTTTAGATGTGTAATAAGAGAAACATTAACTATTTCTATTTCCATTTTATTTTCTATTCAAACCTTAGAAATTGAAAATATGAATTTTAATACTATATTAGTTATAGTTAAAAATATAATCAATATGACTATATGTAAATGTGATATAAATTAAAATCTCAAAATAAACTTTTCATGTTTTTCGAAGTTGCATATTTATAATGATATTCTTTGTTAAAAAGTATGTGTGTGAACTTGTATACATTCTTAAGTAAAGCTTCCAATGATATTATTTTCTGGTTTTATGAATCCATCTGGCAAGTCTTAACACTTGCTGACTATTGCCACTTCATCTTAGAATTAAATGTATTATCCTTGGATTAAAAGCACTTGGGAAGAAACCTATTAAGAACAAGAAAGGGATTATGTTCTAACGCCTGTGCATTAAAATACCTAGTTTTGTCCTTTTTGTGTGAATGGAGGTTTCTACCATTTAGTCTGGTATTCTTATAGACATGATACGTTCTTCAGGGATTCTACCATCTTAGGAAATCACCTTTGATCAAGGGATCAATATTCCATTGGTTTTATAATCTT
The DNA here is from genome assembly GCA_963574885.1 of Lepilemur ruficaudatus. Lineage (NCBI taxonomy): Eukaryota > Metazoa > Chordata > Mammalia > Primates > Lepilemuridae > Lepilemur > Lepilemur ruficaudatus. The sequence goes on along the minus strand of CAUYRT010101606.1, from coordinate 9,234 downwards.
GACCCAGGTTCCTACACCAGATCCTTAGCCAGATTTGTATAGACAATTAGGGACTTAGGTTCTAGACATAGTTCCACTTTTAAATCTATTCTACATATTAGGCAAGTTACTTTAAAATCTGGACCCATCTGTTTCTCTGTATATATTTAAAGATAAAAAGGATCTGCTATTTCTTATATCACAAGGATGTTTCAAGTAATAGATATAATTATACTTCTTAGGAAGAAATGCATTATGTAAATATAACTTCGTAATTTTTGCCATTGGTTTGTCATCTATTTACTTTTTAAAGATTTCAGATAATATATGAAGAAAAGCTTCAGTAAATGAAAGAAATAGAACATCAAGGAACAAAACCATTCTTATAGTCATATAATTAAAATTTTTTATAATACCATGAAATTTGACTTTGAAGTTACATTAGAATCTGCAGTAGGCTCCAACACCCCAATTTAGGTAAACAAGGAATGTGGTGTTTTACTTTAGATACCAGCAATGTCAAAAGAGATGTACTGCAGGACAATCCTGTTTACAGCCTTGGAGTCTCTTTAGTCCCACTGTAAATCATCCAGGCCTGTGCATAGGATTGCTATGGGGGGAGGGGGAGTGGAGGGTAATAAATTTTGAATAAGACTGATAGTTAATTGGAGATAGAGTTGGTTTCCTGTGTTGGCTCTGTCAAGTTCTTTAATAAACTATATAATCCTTTTCATTAAATTATGTCTCAAAGTCCTTTCCAGATTTCTTTTAAGTTTCGTCATATCAAAACCAGTACCAAACTGAACATAGCATAGTGACAAAGAGATACAGGTTTGGACATATTCTCTAATCAGCTTTAGGGAGATACGGTGTCAGATCTTTCAAAGTTCTAAGCAGACAATGCCTGCTCTATGACTAGTGCCAGAAATTAGAGGAGAAAGGGCAATCTGAGCTTGTAAATCAAGAAAGAATTTTAAAGCCTCTTCATGAAACACATCCCTGAGGTGCTTAGTACCTCTTAAGTTGCACTGGGCCATTTCAAGTTTCTTCAGACTATCTTTTTAATACTGGATTAAGTCAGACTAGGTCCCCTCAGGCTTGATAGGCTGTGAAAGTATATAGTTTTTGACTACTTTTCATCTAGCTAATATATAGTGTTAAGCTAGATTAATCTTGGTTTTTATAAGAAACAGAAACGCTTTTGGAATGTTAGCTCTGTTATGCTTAATAACTAATTCTTCTTATTGACCAAACTGGTCCTCTCTTCCAAAGCAGTTAACTTTCTTCAGGTACCCTTGAGTCATAGTTTTTTTAGAGGCCAGAAGCATCAGACCTGTTTTCCCCTGTAGTCTACTCTTAATCTGTATGTTAATTTTTACTTTATTTACATAGAAAAGTGAAAGTATATTTGCACTTGATTCATAGGAAGCTTCTCAGGCCATTGGTTGTTTTCTGTTTCTTCTGACTTTGGGCATAGCGCTAACAAATCGATTAGGTTTTCCAAGTTCAAAACAGATTAAAGAATAATAAAAGTAAGAGAGGGTATATTCTATTTAAAAAGTGTGAATTTTATAGACTATGAAGTATATCTCAATAATTTTTTTAAAAAAATAAGTAAGCAAAAGAAAAGCCAGAGCACGGACTGACCTGCCAGTCTTTCCTCTACCTCATTATTTTATTTGGCTAAAAAAATGTTTAAAAACAAGTGAGAGAGAAAAGCATGGCTAGAGAGATTCATTCTGGTAGCAGAAAGAGGTGATAGCCAACCACTTGACACTAGGTCAGGAAACAAGAACAAAGTAGTCAATATTATGGATACGTGTGCTGTAGACACTTCATTTACTCTGAGAGTGTGTCAGTATCTTTAAAAAATAAGGTTATTAATCCTCATTATAATGACTGATTCATTAAGAAAAGGTTAGATGGTATTTATTATTCTTTAATTGATAGAGAATGGTCAATGATTCTAACCTAATTGGGAAAAAAATTGTTTAATCGATTAAAAATAAGATTCTTTTATCTGAATATTCAGTTGTGTGGAACACCTCATTTCCTGGAAGTCCTGGAAAAATAAAGCGTTACTCTATAGCTAGCACAGTCAGTCTCTCAAATGAAATTTTATTGAACATATTATTACCCTCGTGTACTAGAAAGCATGCTGTATTTTTTAACAATATGTCTTTCACTAATATAATTTTTAAATAATAAAGATTTTTAAAGGTCTATAGCAAATAAAGATGTGTATACCCTCATAATTATATCAAGAATGTAATCCTTTGATTAAGTGAATAAGAGACTATCATCTTTGAGAGTCCATGAAGTACTTTGTTCTTTTTTGAACAATCCATCTCATACTTTCTTACTAGCGATCATGAGCAAATCTTGTTGTTTTACTTGGTATACCCTACATTATAAGCATATTTAAGTTTTATGTGCAATGAAAAACTCTGGCCCATCCACATATCTTTATATGTCTTAAATTCTGGGTCATCTTGCAAACCTAGTGCTTGCCTAGGATTCATCTATTGCTACTTTTAAGAACCAGTGTATTTAGGATATCTCTCTGAATCCCTTCGCTGTCTCAGTACAGTTTTCTAGTAACCATTCTTTCTGCCTCATGGTTGATGTAATTCCAATGACGTGAATTCGACAAGATCCTCAGCTATATTTTTAGTAACTGCGATTTGTCCTCCTATTACTAATATCTGTGCCATTCCTGACCCAGTAAAGATAGGTTTGTTAATTGATCCAGGTAAGTATTAGTTTTTAAAAGTCTTAATTTGGCTATTACTATCTTTAAAAAAAAAAAGCTGTACTTCTTATATTAATAATTATAAAAGTAACATTTGTTCTTTCCAATAATATCAGAAATATAGAAAAGCATAAAGGATAAAAACAAAAATCATCCCATAATACTTCTGCCAAAGATAACCATGGTTAACTTTGTGATATTTATTTTTCTGAACTTTTTTATCTTTATGCCAGAAACACACATGTAATTTTTCCCCATAATGTAATTTTATTGTAATTGTATATGTAATATGCATTTTTTAAGAGAACATTTCTATTGAAACTGACCAATAACTCTAAAAGAGCAACTTGCTTAAGGAATATTTTTTCTTAAATCTCTTATATCAGACACCTTCAAATATAGAGGATCATGGATATAAAGACTGTGTAAATATAATTGATAGATGAAAATTTCCCACCATTTTCAGCTCTAGGGTTTAGAATATGTGGGAGCATTATTAGCCAGGGACTCCATCTCCATTGCTGATGAAAATTATCTATACCTTTCATTTTTAGAAAAAAAAATCATTTTAAAAAAATCATTTTAAAAAAATCCTGAGCCAATGTTGTAGTCTGCCACCTCTCTCTTTCTCGAGTGGCTATTGAAAATTCTAGAGGGAAACATTAGAATCAGATTATATATTTGGAGCCTAAATTGAATAATTGCAAATTTATTCACTTTACAAAGGGAAAGAGGTGAAGGATGTGTATGTGTTTGCGTGCACACACATACATGTTGTGTTTTATTGTTTTGTTTTGGTATTTAGATTGTCTCAAGGGAGGAACTAATATCATCATTAAAAGTTTGATTATAACCAGTGTTCTCATTTGGGAATGGAGTTGTTAACTTTTCCAGCCTGCTGTCAAGACCTTATTTTAAGTAAAATGTTTTTCTTTTATGTGACATTTTCTGAGGTTTTGCCAAAAATGACATCAAACATATAATTCATTTGAGTGCTGAGTTTCTTCAACATCTTGCAGCACTTAATCAAATTTGAAAAAGATATTCTTTTCACAACTTTACAGTGTAAACCTGTGAATGTGTAGCATAGAAACTTACTTTGGACAGTTTAATCTGCGCAGTATTAGGTTGATTTTTTTAAAATGATTAATGCAGTATGCTGACAATTTTGAATGGTTATGTTTTCAAAATCCTTCACATAAACTCCTGGCAGATGGTACAGTTGCAGCTTTGAGTATTAGTATTTTTTCATGCAAAAATCAGATAATCCCTAAATTATATTAATAGCTACATTAAAGAATTTGAAATGCCAGAAAGAACAAAGGGAATAGGAAGTTCTGAGAACTAACAAGATGTCCAAATATTGAGAAATCATTAAGAATCCATTTTGATATAGAAAAATATTTTATATTGATTTTCTTTTTTTTTTTTAAGAAAAAAATGTGCCACACCAGAATGTAAGCTTGTTTACATAATGTTACATACAGTATGTTTAAATGTAAAAGTAAGCTATCCTTAAGGAATGTCTTATGCATTAGAAACTCTGATCTTTTTTTCTTTTTTTTTGAGACAGAATCTCACTTTGTTGCCCAGACTAGAGTGCCATGGCGTCAGCCTATCTCACAGCAACTTCAAACTCCTGGGCTCAAGCAATCCTCCTGCCTCAGCCTCCTGAGTAGCTGGGACTACAGGCAGCGCCACCATGCCCGGCTGATGTTTTAGAGATATATATATATATTTTGTTTGTTTTTTTTAGTTGTCCAGCTAATTTCTTTCTATTTTTTTAGTAGAGGTGGGGTCTCGCTCTTTCTCAGGCTGGTCTTGAACTCCTGAGCTCCAACGATCCGCCCACCTCGGCCTCCCAGAGTACTAGAATTACAGGCGTGAGCCACCACGCCTGGCCAGAAACTCTGAAGTGTGCTCTGTTTATACTCCATGCTTCTGTGCTATTATCACAGTTGTGGTCCTGAAAGGATCATCTGGCCAACCCCTCCATTATACATAAGAAACCACAGGCCAGCCAATTAAGGGGTTTACTTAACATCACACAGTAAAGTGGTAAAACTAGAACTGAGAACCTTAGCTTCTTGTTCAGTGCTCTTTTTAACACTGTGCTTTAATTTGATCCAACCTTAAGTAGGTACAGTCTATAAAGTTTTAATTGGTATTTATTAAAATCCACTTCGGTTTTAGCTAGGATAATTGTTTCTAAAACCCCTTCAGCAAACTTAGAGTCCTTTAGAGAGCACATTATTATCACAAACTTGTGCCTTTTCAAAGATTAAGTATGTAACTTTGGAATGAATCACAAAAAATTGTAATGTTATAGAAAACATCAGTTTCTGTCAACATGGCAGACTAGGAGTACAACCTGATCTCCCACTGAAAACAACTAAAAATGTTGAATATAATACAAAACATCTTTTTCATATTCTTCTATGACTTGCAAAAATACAAGGAATACTTAAACCAGGGAATAAGTAAAGGTATAAACTAAGAGAAGTAAGTGGAGCACTAGGTCTAGCTTTAACCCTAAGGATATTTGCTAAACTTAGTAAACTGGGACATTGTATTTTGAGGTCTCACAAAGTTCTTTAGAGAGAATGAAAAGCTTAAAGTCTTCCCAAGATGGAAAGGGTCTAATAGAACACTACTCCATATAGTTGGGGGCCCAAAGGACCTGTCCTTAGTGACAGGGAGAATTAGAAATAAACAGGTCACCTCAGTCTCCTCGGGAGACTACAAGGAAAACTTCCTATCTTGAATCATGGCAGAGAGTATTTGGGGTGAAGAGCATCTCCTGGGAACTTTAACAACAAGGCAGACTTCCCGTCAGTTTGGAGCCCAAGTTTTTGCCTGGTGGTCTCAAAACCTTCCAGCCAAGAAGTTAGTTGGATATATTAGCATAATGTTTTCAAGGTTCATCCCTGTTGTATCATGTATCAGTACTTCATTCCTTTATCGCCAATATTCAATGGTATGGATAATACCACATTTTGTTTATCCACTAAACACTTGAAGCACAGTTGAGTTTTTTCCCCACTCCTTGGCTGTTATGAATAAAGCTGCTATTAACATTCTTGTGCATTCACTTTGCTTTAAATCCTATCAGCAGTCTCCTTAAAGGCCACTGCACTTATACAAAAGGTTTCTTTAAGACTCTTCAAGCTTTTATTAACAAATTCCTCAAAGTCCTCCCAGCTCCTGCCCACTGCAAGGTTCCAGAACCACTCATACATTTTAGGTTTTTCTTTAGGTCAGCACCCTACTTCCAGATACCAAAATCTGTATTAGTTACCTATTGCTGTATAACAAGTTATTCCAAAACTTAGTGCTTAAAAAAAATAAACATTTATTATCTCATAGCTGCTATTAATATGAATCAGGAATTTGGAATAGCTTAGCTGGCAAGTTTCACAACTTAGGAGGTTGTAGGCAAAATGTTCGCCAAGGCTGTAAATCTAAAGGCTTGGTTTGACTGAAGAATCTATTTCTAAGATGCCTCATTCTCATGGTTATTGATAGGAGGCTTTAATTCCTCATTGATTGGTGGCCTTATGGACCTTTCCATAATAATCCTGCTTTCATATCTTTACGATATGGTATTGGGTTCTCCCAGAACAAGTGATTCCTATGGCAGGGCACAGGGAGGAAGAGACAGGAAAAAGCTACAGTGCCTACTGTTAATTAGTCTGTAAAGCAACACATGTCACTAAGCCTAGCCCACATTCAAGGGAAGGAGAATTAGGCCTCATCTTTTGAATCCCTTCAAAGAATCTGTAGACATGTTTTCAACTACCACAGATAGCAACCTAGATATCTGAAACTGATTGATAAACACACTAAACACAACCATGACTCAGATAAGGGTTGGAATAGGTGATTTCCTGAGATCTCTTCAGCGTATAGAAATTCAATTGTAATGCCTGTACACAACCTCAAGATTTTAGAACAACTCTGTATATTCCTTTAAACTACTTTAAAATAGTATCTTTTCTGTCCTAGTCAAGCTATGTGATTACCACCTTCTCCTTGCTGAAAATAAGATGCCCTTGATAGGAACACATTACTTACCAATAGATGAGGTCTTTCAGCCTCCTCCTGCCCCACTTTTCTGGCTTCTGGTCCATACAGGGCCAGTTTCTTTACCTTTTGAACAGTAGTCTCCAAAATGACACAAATATGGCCCATTAGAGTAAGGGGAGAACTTCGATTTCTATTTATCTTCTAATCTAAAAGAAAAAAAATGAATGAAAGAACAAAAAAAATCAATATTAGTAATGCACATAATTTCTATAAATTTGAATAAATATACAAATTTTTGAGGGTGAATGCTCAAAATATTTTTACTAATTAAGATGCATGATCCAAAGTCTAAATAACATTGGTCTGGAAGTAGTACTGAAATCTTGTCTACACTTTGGACATTTCTCTGATATCCTGGAAACTTGAGGATTGATTCTTGGCTATCTGCCCTTTCCTCCCTCCATTTTAACCCTCATTCCATTTTATCCCTTTGTTGTTCCTCAGTTCTCTCATTTGACCTACTTGTGCTGAGGATCACTGTCCAACATGCACATATCACCTCTAACCTGTAGTAACAGAGTAAAACCTTTTACTATTTTACAGATACGTGCAAATATTAGTATAGAGTGGGGTATTAACTGAGGAATATGATTAAGTCATGAAAGGGTGAGGCAGTGTGAGGACTCCTCTGCTTCTGGTAAAGGCAGACCGCATAATTTGGACTCAATTAAAATAACTAGAAAAGCTGAATAAATATTTAAAATCTTTATTAAAAAAATCATTAAGACCTTTGGGAACTAATAAGAAAGTGAAGAATTTCAAGGCTAAGAGCCAGTAGAGAATGGAGGTCCAGAGTTTGGGGTAGCTCTTTCCCTGGGAAAATTTGCTGAATTCAGTGGTGAGGCTGAAAGGTAGTGTAGTGTTTTTGACAGCCTCTTGAGGATAGGAAATAGGAACTGGAGTCCAGAGAATAAGGGGATATTTGTGAATATATCTCACTTTGGGTCTGCTTGTCTAAAGGCATTTCTCTAGTAGTAAGGGTTAACTGAAAGTAGACAGACCTATACACATATATGGCTTCAAATCATCTGTCCCCAAAACTGGATTAAGGTGATCCTGGATTACCAATGCCTTTAGGCACTGGCAAAAGCCAAGACAAAATCTTCACTGGAGGAAAAGTATATTATCTTAGGCATTACATTTTTCTATAAACACTTTGGCAAATGAAATGTCCAGCACACAATAAAAAGCCGGATACACAAAGGGACAAAAAGTTGACTAAAACCTGGCAGAAACAACAAATAGAGTCCTAAAGGGACTCCAGATACTGAAATTATCAGAAACAGACTTTAAAATAAATATGTTTACTTTGTTCAATGAGTTCAAAAGCAAGATTGAGTGAGTATCCCCCTCAAGAAGTTTATTTTTAAAAGAACAGAAAGTTAAAGCCAAAGAAAGAAGAAAATAATAAAAAATAAAAGCAGAAATTAATGTGGTAGAAAACATGCATATATTATAGCAATGACAAAGTCAAACACTGGCTCTTTTACAGACTTATCACATTGACAAACTCTTAATGAGACTGGTAAGAAAAAGGAAGGTACAAATAATAATGAAACTGGATCCCTACCTCTCACCTCTCACAAAAATCCACTCAAGATGATGGATAACAGACTTAAACCTAAGGCATGATACCTAAGGAATCCTAGAAGATTCCTTTGAGACACTGGCCTAGGAAAATAATTCTAGAAGAAGACTCCCAAAGCAATCACAGCAACAACAAAAATAAACAAATGGGATCTGATCAAATTTAAAAGCTTCTGCACAGCCAAGGAAATTCTCATTAGAGCAAATACACAACCTACAGAATGGGAGAAAATATTTGCTCTCTACACTTCCGATAAAGGTCTGATAATAAGAATCTATCTAGAACTCAAAAGAATTAACAAGAAAAAATCAATCAACCCCATTTATAAATGGGCAATGGAAATGAACAGAAACTTTTCCAAAGAAGACAGAATAATGGCTAGCAAACACATAAAAAAAAGTTCAACATCTCTAATCATTAGAGAAATGCAAATCAAAACCACAATGAGATACCACCTAACCCCAGTGAGATTGGCTGCTAGCAAAAAATCCCAAAACAACAAATGCTGGAGAGGTTGTGGAGAGACAGGAACACTTTTACACTGCTGGTGGGACTGCAAATTAGTGCAACCTCTGTGGAAAAGAATTTGGAGATACCTCAAAGAGCTAAAAATAGAAATACCATCCGATCCAGCAATAGCATTACTAGGCATCTACCCAAAAGAGCATAAGACATTCTATTATAAAGATATCTGCACCCGAATGTTTATGGCAGCACAATTCACTATTGCGAGGTCATGGAAACAACCCAAGTGCCCGTCAATTCATCAGTGGATTATTAAAATTTGGCATATGTTTATGATGGAATATTACTCAATTTTAAGAAACAA
>CAUYRT010101604.1:0-22550 GCA_963574885.1 Lepilemur ruficaudatus | reverse complement strand
TTTATTTGTGTTTTTTTTTAATTTCAGCATATTACTGAGGTACAAATGTTTAGGTTACAAATATTGCCTTTGCCCCACCCGAATCAGAGCTTCAAGCCTGTCCATCTCCCAGACGGCGCACACCGTACGCCTTGTGTGTATGTACCCCTCCCCCACCACCTGCCCGACACCCGATGAATGTTATTACTATATGCGAACTTCAGTGTTGATCAGTTAATGCCAGTTTGATGGTGAGTACATGTGGTGCTTGTTTTTCCATTCTTGTGATACTTCATTTAGTAGAATGGGCTCCAGCTCTATCCAGAGGTAGAGGTGCTAGATTACCATTGTTTATTTGATTAAAACATTTTATTTGATTAAAACAGTTTTAAATGAAAATCCAGCATTAATTTCCATATGATTAAGAGATATAAAAAATAAATGCAATCCAAAACCCATTTTATTGAATTGTTGTCTGCCATAATGTTTAAGCTGAGGCCTACCAGCTATGTGTTTAAAAACAGGGGAAGGAGGAGAGGCTGGTTAACTATCGAGTAAAACAAGGAGTTAAAGCATCAAACTGAGGTCTATTTTTCCTGAATAAAAGAACAATTGAAAGAAAATTGGAAAGAGAAAACTTTTGCACTATACAGGTCAATAATACTTAATGTTACATCCGCATACTGTGCATATCAGCAATGGTAGACAGCCCACACTTGGAGAAATACCACCTTGGTTCACACCATCCTGTCTTCTCACCCCATCCCAATCCTTCACACTTTTCAATGCTCCCTCAAGCCCTGCCTCCTCCATGAAGCCTCCCCTAACTATTTCAATTGGCAATAACCTCTCCATCTTTTAAATCATAGTACTTGGTGTTTAAAAACCCATTTGGAAATAAATTATCTGTTCTATGACTGCCATACTGGCATTTTGCTCTTGCATTTTTATCACTGCATATATTTTTCTTACCCTATCCCCAATATAAGTCATTATGGGTAAAGACTATGTGGTCCACGGGAACATCAAGTATTTGTAACTATTGGAGAAACTGAGATAATTGAAGGCTGAAAATAGTGACATTAACTAGCCATTATTGAAATAAAAATACTTGAATATTGGGTAGTAGGAAAACGTTTTTCTGAGATAATTTCTGTTTCATATGGTTGTGAAGAAGGCAGCTGTCAGCAATAATGCCAAAAGGTCACCGTATTTCCAGGGTCCAATAATAACAGGGCCCTGCCTACGTGGTGTTGTTAGAGGAATCTACTTCATATTCTTGCCAACATCCTTTATTATCGCCTTTCATTTGACTCACTAGGAAATGTGAATAAGTCCTATTTGGACATAGGTGACTGCCCAGTTTTTGTAATTACTTTTTTTCTGATAAGTTTATGAAACTTAACCTGCTACAACACTAAAGTAGCCAGTTCACAATGTGTCGGAACCCACCTCAGTGGAATTTCAGAAGTAAAAAGACAATCTTGAAGAAAGCAATGTCAAAAAATAAGCACTCATAAAGTATCATACAAAAGGAGATGAAATATGAAAATGAATCCTCTCATGTCTTATATTTCAAATGAGACTGGAATGGCAAAGAGAAGGCTTTGTTCAACCCACTGGTAGGGTTCTTGCATTATTTTCTTACAAAGCCTTGTGTAATAATCAAGATGTTAATCATTATGTAGCTAGGCATATGGTCTGAAAGGGTATAATTTCATTTTATGCATTTGGGTAATATCACTTTGGAGAAAATCAGATAACGGGAAAAGAAAGCAAGTAGAAGTAGAAAAGTCACTATAATTGAGAGCCTTGTTCTGCTGTCCATCCCTTGCCTTTCTCTCATTTTTTAAATATGATGGCAAGTTTCTTCACTCACAGAATATTAAAGGTTTTCCTAGAAATAAATGGAAAATTCTAAAAGAGCCTCTTATTAGAACTGGGAGAGATCTTGGAAATTGCCTACTTCAAACTCCACATTGTACAAAGAAAGAGAAGACCAAAAAAGAGTGTAAATTGTTTTTGTTTAAGATCACTCAGGGACTTCTGGCAGAGGGAGATCTGGAATGCGGGTCTCCTGAACCAAATCTCTAGCGTTGGCCTATTCAGCATCTCCCCCAAAATTCTCGTCTTGGAATTCAAAACCTGAGGCTGTCCCTCCATCACAGCGCAGGCTGTAGGGATAGTAAGAAAACAGTACACATTACACAGATGGTGGATCACTCATTAGATACCTGTAACTCTCCCAGTAATGGTTCTGCCAGGTCTTCCACAAGCATATGGCTCATGTATGACTTCTCCTTTGGAAAGTGGAGTAAACAGTCAGTGCCTTCCTCAGGTTTCATGCTACCACTGACAATACGTCTCCCCATATGCAAAGCTGCTTTTTGTTCAGAATCCAGTAGACGGAGCTGTGCTATGTACTCTGCAGATGTGAAGGCACAATCATTTGCTTATTTCTGCAATGAATTCAAATGTCTTGGATAATTTGAGACAGTATACACGACTGGTTTGAAAGCTTTACAATGTAATAGCCAATCTCTGTGTGAGTGTTAAATAACCCTCCAAACTCCCCAAGATTAAATTACCTTTGCTTACAAGAACCTACTCTATTTTAAAAGGGTCCAAGTCTCCTCTTAAATATATCAGCATTACTTTCTACATAAATATACTTCCTTGGCCTCAGAAAGTACAATAACATTGTGTCCAAGAAATACAAATTATTTTCCTAAATGAAAAAAAAAAGCACGTTAGAGTGCTTTAGTTTCATTAGTAAATGAATTTCTAAGCACAAAGAAAACTACTGGTTTGCTTGTGAGGGCAATCACAGTGAATCTTCTTAAGTAAAAACTGCACACTGCTTTAAAAGCTATTGCCAAAATAGCAAAGGGAAGGGAGATGAGAATGTGTAATGTATATTTTATATACGTATTTACTCCTTACACACACATATATTTATATCTTACACACCCATGCACAGATATATATGTATACACACACAAATTTGGACAAACAAATTTCTCTTTAGGACTATTATACACATCCACACGAAGAAGACCATCTCTGCCGGGAAGCCTCCTTTGACTTCCTTATTGTCCACGGATCTCTCCCATCCTTAAATGCTTTCTACACTGGTACTGAGCTCTAAAGTTCTTAGCGCTTAATCTTGTCTTATTAATTTATGCACTTACTTGTTGTCTTATTAATTTATATATGGTTTCTTCTCTCCAACAGGCTTGCAAACATCTGAGAATAAGGACTAAAATTTATATTTGTTATTTGTGCCTTATGGTACCCAGCAGTGTATCAATACAGACAAGTATTCAAATCATACTAGCTTGATTTAGAATCGCACATCACTCTTTTCAATCTTTCAAGTCCTTGAAAACATATATCCAAATAGAGTTAGAGTGTTAATTACAAAGAGAGACTTAATTTATTCTTTGGTAACACACAGACAACTTCTGAACAGATCATTTACAATATTTTATTATATACTGAAGATGCACAATAGGAATAAAAATAATGACATTTGAAACGTTAAATGTGTATTTTCTGATATGAATAAAACATAATGTAGTATTTTTCAAACTGGCAACTTTTTGCTTAGCTTCTTCCTCATAGCATTGACAAGAGGAACAATGACTAATTTTTAAAAAAATTGTGCTTGAATCTTAGACATTAATTTCTGTAGTATTTAGCATTTGACAGTCTCAACTTGTGAAATAAGCAGATAAACAGGTAAAAACTGTATGTGCTAGAGTTTTATTAATTCAAGTGTAACTAATTTGTTAGTTTAAAAAATCTTGGTAGAAATGCCAAGTGATATTAAGTATACTGAGTACTTTGAACTGCATTTTTAAAAAACAATCTTGAAATCCATACCAATTACCTTAAAATTTCATACAAGAAAACATTTTTTTCCCCTCTTTGGTATCCACAACACATACGTTGGTGATGAGTTTTATATTCACTTTTTACATTTTTGGTGAGAAAAGCCATTAGCTGCATAAGACAGCTGTTCACAGCCTTCTAGACACAACTTGACATATTTCAGGACACACAAATCATTTATAAATTAAATGAGTCCAATTACACATTGCACTTATTTTGTCACTGGCTTAATTTAGCTATCTATTTGTGCATATCAGTAAGAAAAAGAACAGAATAAAAATACATCCCTGTAATGTCTATTTCCGAGAGTCTCAAAATACTTCATAAACATTAACAGATTATTTTGTATTACCATGAAGTGATTAAGGAAGAAGCATTAATTATTTCCATTTTCTTAGATATGGTATTGATGTAATATTATAGTCAAAAACAATTTTAATAATCTAGGCCCAGGGACCCACTTTTATACTCTTAAAAGAAGTCATGTATTCAGTAGAATTCATTGTAATTCATTTATTTATCCTTCATTTACCTCACAAACATTTTTCGAACACCCACTTCGTGCCAGCCACCAAATCTACAGAGAATAACACTGTCTTCATTTTGTGTTGCATTTTCCTTCACACTAACTGCTATGCCCAAAGAACGTTTTTTCATTCCTTATTTGAATGTGCCTTCCTTTATCACTGTTCTTAAGGCAACTTCCTTCTTGAACAGTTTGACATCATACGTTCCCAGCTCGTCTCCTAACCGCGACCATTCCTTATCTTTGACAGTTTTCTTTCCTGCTGTCTACTCTTCTACTTCTGTTCCCAAAAGTTCAATAATTGGCCCACTTGTTTTGCTTTTATATATACCTCCTTCCTCACTTTAGCTAACAACACCCAAATCTCTCCTTCAAGACCAAACTTCTTCATGGAGTTTCATGTTTTTATGTTTCACTGTTTGCCAGACTCATCGCCTGAATATAACTTAGGCACCTTGAATTCCCCATCTCAAAACCAAACCCATGAATTCTTTCAGCCTCTCTCCTCTACCCTGCTCTTTCTCTTCTTCTGATATTTTCCATCCCAGTGTCTTCCGAATTATCTGCTATGTCTGCCTGGTTTCTCACTCTAAACTCCTCTTCCACATTCAGTTCTGATTTTACCACTTGTCTTTCTTCCTTAAGTGCATCCTTTGGGCAATTCATCCAAAACACTGGTTCTTAACTTACGGTGATTTTGTTCCTCAGGGGACTCTGGTAATATTTGGAGACATTTTAGGTTGTCCCAACTGGGTAATGCTATGGTTATCTAGAGGATATGGACTAGAGATGTTGCTCAAAATCCCATAATGCACAGGACAGCGTCTTCCACCCGCCTGCCATATGGCAAATACCTATCTGGCCCACAGTGCTAAAGTTGAAAAACCTGATCTAGAATAAAAACTGACCATGTCATTATCACCTCCACCACTTAAAACTGTTGCAATGTTTTTCAAGCTTCTTGAAAGCCCATGAAAGTCCTTACATGACAGATCCCAGCCTTCCACTCCAGCTCATCTACTGCGCAGGATGCCTTTTCCTTTAAGCTGAAAAGAGTAACTAGCTGAAAGAGTAACTCTAAGATATTATTTTTCTAAATTTTCAGAAAAGAATTCATCTTGGCCAAAAGTAGTAGAATATAAGCAGAAATTTTCTAGAAATACATTTATTGGCATCAAATTCCTGCATTAGATTGTAAGCAACTGAAGGCAAGTGCCAGGTCTTCATATTCTTTGCCATTAAAATATATAAAAAATATGCAGCCATGAACTATTAGTTGGATATATGAATAAGTGACTGGTTGGATAAGTAGGTGGACAGTTATTACTATAAAAGGGTTTATTCCAAACAAAAAAAAAAAGGTTTCCAAATAATGCAATGTAGTTGTAGACTTAAATCATACAATTAATGACAAAAAATTAAAGACTACTCCCTGTAGAATAGGACAACCCATCCTTTCTTTTCCATACATATTTCCCATACCACAAGCCATAATTTTCCACATTCCCTACTAACCCCAATCATTGGGAACCTGACAGCTTTGAGCATCTGGCACTGAAGGAGTTAGCTGTTTTTAGCCCTGAGGTCTGAGAGCTCTTTGTTTCATCATCAAACACAATGCATGCAGTCTTTGAAGCGAAGTTGGAGCCAGAAAGAGTTGGGAATAGACAGACAGGCTGGTCATTGTCCTTTATGTTAAACCACATGTTAAAATTGTAAATCTCTTCACTGCACAAGGGGCTCACAAACTGCTAGTACAGACTATGACAGGAGAAGCAAGCAAAACAGAAATTTATCAAACCCAACCCAGATTATCTATAAAATGAATACTGACAACTTGTCCTTAAAAACTGAAAACCAGGACATATCATTGCCCTCCGCATGAGGTCCTTTTGTACTTCCAGCACTAACTCAAAAACAGTATTTTTTTTTAACCCAATTCTCCTAACTCACTAATTTGGGCAGGAAATATGTTTATGAAGTTGATATTGTCAATTTTTATCTTTAAAATTAGTGATAAACCTGTCAAACTCAATGAATTAATCTTTCATTTTATTCTGTTAGTGTTATTTTGTTTTTAGAATGGAAAGAATTCAATAAATTGTTTGCAGCACAATAGAAATTAATATCTAATGGCTTCGATCTAAAATGTGAAAGCTATCAGCTTGTTATGCCTGAGTAATAATATAAGTGAAACACTTAGAGATAGATTAGAATAGAACTTAGTGAAGAGAAGAATCATGTTTTGATGTGGGAGAGTTGAGAAGTCATGTACATACTCCATCCTGGACTGAGGATTCAATGGATAATATCGATATGAATAGCTCTTCAAGGAACCCAAGAGATTTCTGAATAAAGATGTGAGGCCCAAATTAGTGACCAAAAAGTTCAGGTTAAAACAGCATATCCATTAAGGACATAACTAAGAGGAACTGTGCTGTGTAGAGGCTGGTAGAGTAGTATATAAAAAAACTTTAAAAATATGTATTAAAGTACCTTCCCTCTGTCACTCTGATCCTTTAACATTGCTAAATCTCAGTTTTCTTATTTGCAAAATAGACATACAACATCCTTAGGGGAGAGAAGATTGTGAGATTAAATAACACAATGGCACATAACCTTTAAAAAACATTTGTTAAATTTTGAATGTTGATAAATAATTAGATGAAAACAAAGAATTGAAGAGGAACAAAATAAACATTTTGTGATAAAAATGTTGTTACCAGCATATGAGTATTTACTATAATTTTCAAGAGAGTAATTATTAACATATTATAGTTTTTCTTACATACTTAAAAATATTCCAGTGATTTCTTATGCCTAACCTGAGGGTACATATAAAATCAATTAAACAGCACAACTTAAAGGGCAGAACTTTACCAATTAAGTCTCACTATAAAAGTAAGGGGGAACTTCATGTCCCAAGGTTTGCTTTTGGGAAATTTATAGGCCAAAGCTATTGTTATAAATTGACATTAGTATCATTAGATCTACTGATCTAATGATATCATTAGATATCATAAATTGACATTTAGTATCATTAGATCATTAGTATCTACTGTAGAGTGAAGCAAAATCTATAAGAAAAATTAGCTGATTAGCTGAACTAACATTAATTTAAAATTTTTAAAGAAATAGGTAAAACTGAAAACCATAATTAGCTAAAGATCTCACTGATTATGCCCTAACAATGAAGCATTTTTCCAAGAAAAAAAAAAGTGGAATCCCACTGTCTAGGTGGTAAGAATTCACAACTTTGGTGGGGTGCTATATTGTTTAGGATTTTCAGTAAATTCTAAAGACATGCCAATATTGTTTCCGATTATAAAATTTTAGTAAACTTTGATTATTCATTTAATATATTATTATTAGTTATTTCTTAATCATCTTTACAATAAATATCTAAAAAAATAAATGTACAAGTTGTTTATTTGTGCTTACTTTTTGGTCTGGATATATTTTTGAACCACATTTAGCAACTTCTCAAGATCATCTTTTAAGTCAAGTTTATCATCAGTACTCTATCTTATTTTCTAACTTTATTTTTTAATCACTCTTATGTTCATCCATTTTTTTTTAACATAGAAAACCATTTTATTTTTAATCAGTTCTCTGTATCTCTGAAAGCTGCCTCATCAGTTTCTGGAATGATGTGGGGAATAAGATGATTAATTGGCTTTTAAAAAAAATTATCAGGCTTAAAAATTCATTGAACAAGATATGCTTCAGTTTCACAATAAAAACTTTTACCAAGATAAGCATATCACATGGGAATTTATAGCAAAGCAGTTTAAAAAGGAAGTTTACTATGAGCTTTCATTATTAACTATGGCATCAAAGAAGGAAACCAGCTATATAAAATCCAGTTCATCTGCATAAAGAGGACTACCCACTTTTTAAACTTAAACAGTAATAATGTCACATACTACCTTGTTTTAATAACACATTTGCCATTTATCAGCAAAACTCTCAGTGATATATATATTTTACTGGATATATTCAAAAGAAAGCATCTTCTTTATAAGTATAAGAGTTCTTCATAATTAGAAACTTTAGATATCCACTGATAAGAGAGTTTTAAAATATCTTTATGTACATGTAACATATATTATATAAATATGTAAATACATAATGATTATATATATGTGAATTTTTGTAGTAACTAATGATCAAAGCACATTTTTGCTGCATGAATAACATGAATAGCAGTTTTTATCTAGCCGCTACAAGAACTTTTAATATTACAAGCTGAGAATACATATTTACTAATTTGGAAGAGTGTTCTTTTGTTACATGATTGAAAAGTTGGCCTCTTAGAATGTGATGTCCTTTGTTTCTCATTATGATTTATGTAATATTAATGAATTGCTTCTATAATGAATGTTTGTGCTCTGACATTTGTGGAACACACTGTTCCAAAAGCACCCTGTCAGATGGAAAAGAGAAGGTAGAATTAAACTCAGTTTAACAAATAATATGACTTATTTCAATCTGATTAGTGACAAATAACTATCAGACTTTATATATCAGTAGGATGACACAATACAATGAATGCAAGAACATACAACATGGTAAAAGTTAAATATGTAAGAGGTGGGTAAAAATAGCTTTTAAAATGTCAAGCTATTTCTTCCTATAGCATATTTTCCATTTTATAATTTCCTGCCATAAACATTAGGCAGATCATAGACAGCTCTTGGTCAGCCAACCAGTCTTTATCATCTGGTCACCAGCCACCGGCTGAGGTTCTGGCTACTTTGTGGTCTTGCTTGGGATCCCTCTTTTCCCATCTCTCTTCTTTCTTTATTTTCTAATATGTGTCTCATTTCTGAAGATTCTTTTTCTCAATGAGACACTTACTTCATCTCAAAAGCTATGGCATACTCAAGGAAATTCTACATTCTAAAAGATACCCTAAAATCTAAATACAGCATATTTTCCTGTGTTAAGGAAAATCCGAAATCATCATTGGAGAATAGGAATTGTCACTGGATGTTATTTTTGTTTGGAAAAGTTTGTTGTTTTGGGGGCAAAGTGGGGGGAGTCAATATGACATTAATTGTACCCATGCAAAATATATCTTTATTTCTGTTATATTAAAATGAGATATAACTTAGAATCACAATAGTCTATAAATATCATTAATCATTTATTATAGAAACTCAAATCTGCATGCATTCTCTATTGCACATAAGAAAGGGTCCAAATCTTCTCTATGGAATGATGGACGCCTGTTACTTCTCCAGCTTTATCTTTTACTATAGCCAGGCCTTAAGCTACTGCAGCTGTCATACACTTCCATGTTGTTCTATCATGTTTGTTCTACTTGCTTGAAATATTACTCATTCTTACCTCTCAACCCCTCCTGGTTAGGGCTTAAGTATCACTTCCTTCAAGAAATCATTTCTGTCCACTACCTTGGTCTCCCACTGTATCCTGTGCCTATACATAATATTATTATTATAATGCTCAGCGATGGATTGCTCCTATTTACTTATTAATTTTTCTATATTGGATGTTAAGTGCTCTGAAGACTGGAATGGTTATTTGCTCATTAGAAATCCCTATGATTTATTTCTATGTAAAGCACATGGTAAATACTCAATAAATGCAAATGGAGATGAATAAAAAACTATTACATGTTGAAATTATTGTAGTAGCCCTTGATCCAACCTTGCCAAAAACCTTTCCAATACCTTGCTACCCAGTACTTAAACCCTGCCTTTGATACACAAAACCCTGCTCAAAAGTCTTCCCCCAATAGCTCTTCTTCACTGAGTAATAAAGCACAAATTTGTAACACATGCTGTATCAATATTTTTTCAAAAGTCAAAAAACATTTTATTTAACCCAATACATCCAAAATATTATCATTTCAAGATGTATTGAATATACAACAATTAATGAGATATTTTGCATTCTTTTTTTTTGTAGTAAGTTTTATAAATGATTATATTACTTTGCTATCTGTTAGTTTTAAATATAATCAATCAATATCCCACTGTTGAAAATAAGATCTAACTCTCTTTTATTGTCCCTGAGTCTTACACAAATATATACACATATCCTCTTCCTATTTATCTTTCCCTTCTTCCCTTATAATTACAACATTTTGGTTAAATCAACATGGATAGTTAATAGTTGTCTTTGTTTTTTCCCTTAGCTTTCTATACATTTATTCTTTCCCCTGTAAAAATCCCCTCTAAACACACACACACACAAAAAGAGGGGCCAATATTTTTAAATTTCTTTTTCACATAACTTAAAATTCAGTTGGGAAGGTAAACCAAAAATGAGAAAATAGAAATGATATAAAAAAATGGTAAAGTTGTATACAACACTTACTATTAAGGAAAAATATTTGTAAGCACTTGACCAATATTAATTTATACAATCCCTACACCAATCCAATTAGATAGAAACTTTCATTAGCTCATTAGAGGTGAAGAAACCCAACCATTGACAAGTTATATAACTTGCCCAAAGTTTTAGAGAGAGGAAGTGGCAAAGCTGGGATTTGAAGCCAGAACCCTGGCTTCCAGAAGCCAGAAGCCAAAACCTATGTTCTTAATTACTGTACTATATTGCCTCTAAGAATATGATGCACAAATGCCTGCATGCCCCCAAAACAACTGTTAAGATTTACTACTAAATGGCTGAATGGATACATGCTATAACTGTAGAAGCAGCAACAGTGGCTCAAACACCAGATAAATTTGGGAAAACTTTAGTGAGCTAGCACTGCTTATATTATCCTGGATTAAGCTTAAGTCCATTATTCAAAGTGAGGTGACACAAGACCGGAAGAATGGACGCCACATGTACTCACCATCAAACTGGTACTGACAGATTAACACTATGGGGCTCAAATGGTGGTGGTGTTCACTAGAGATTCAGGGGAAGGGGGATAGACCCACGTCTGAACGATGTGGTGGGCACTGTGGAGGGGAGGGGCATGCTTGAAAAGTAGTTGGGGAAGGGAATTAGGGGTCTCAATAGGGGGAAGGAAATCCTCTAAAACTGTTTTATGTGATAACTGTACATCTTGGTAAATTCACTAATAATCATTTAATTGTACACTTACAATGGAGTAAAGGCATGATATGTAAAGTATACTTCAATAAAGAAGAAAAAAAATTTGGGAAAACTTTCTGAGAGAGGTAAAAATTGATTGAATTGACTTTTCAGGATTTGTTAGATTTGACACACCAGAGTAGAAGGACTCACGATAGAGAAACTAAATCTGATAAAATAAAGATGATAAAAAACAGGGTATGTTGTTTCTAAAATAATACTGGAAGATACAGAGCGCAAGATTATGGGTAGGGGCAGTATTAAATTCTGGAGTCAGTAGTTCAAAATATTTCTAACTGATCATAGAAGTCACTGGGAGAGATGGCCAAAGTGAAACAAACAAAGAATTGTAATCTTTATAAAGAATACTTATCTTTCAGTAGCTGGTAAAGCAAAAATCGAGGGGAAAGAGATGAGAAACAGGAAGCTCATTAGAACACTAACTTAGAGATTTGGACAGAAGTGATAGGACTCATGTTTTACTTGTCACTTCTTTCCTGTGTGAATTTGAATTTGAAAAATCTTGAATTTGAAGTTGGAAAATCTGGGTTTAAAGTCCAGTTCTGCCTTTTATTAGCTTTATTGAAGTCACTGGAGGCTAAAAGTGTAATATTTCCTATTTGGTAAAATGAGAGTGTTAAAGGGTACTTTTTTAGAAAGATAAAATCTCTCACACAAATATAAAGTGCATAGGTGTCAAAGATTTTATTGAACTTATTAATTAATTAGATAACCAGTGAGATGTTATAACGAGTTCAAAGGAGAATAAAAAGAACCACACAGACAGACAGTAAGAAATGCTGCAATGAACCTACAAATAGACCAAACACTGGCTTCTTCCACAGTAGTGAAAAGAAGTCAATTTAGCCTCCACCAGACATAATGTATTTGTACATCTATAGATAAGAATCATTTGCATTTATATCAGTACAGTGTTGTAAGTAACTTAATGACAATGAATAATACAGAGACATCCATATAATCAAATAACCAGGAAGGATGTGTTGCTGAAGAATGCCTAGTCTTCCACTGAAGATACAAAGCAATTTTTTTCCACTTCAGTCTTTCACTGGGTAAAAGTACCCATCCCATGATATTGGTGTGAACATTAAGTGACAGTGTCAGTGATATTGAATCAGAGTAGGGATTTGAAACTTCCTAACACATGAGATTAGATGACACTTTTCTTCTCCTCACCCCTTAAATACCTAATCATTTTATCAATATACAGGTAAACTAGAAGATGCAGAAAACGAATAGAGCTATATCTTTCATGAGGTTTAGGCATATGCAAGTATACTGGCCACTTTTTGGATGGTAGAGGAAGACAATGGCTAAACAAAGGAGAGACTTGCGGTCTCTCAAGGAAAATCTGGCACAAGAAAAGAAATATCAGCCTGGCCCAATAAGCCAGACTTGGCAACAACGTCTTTTGTTTCAGTCAGAGTATTTTGTTATAAGAAAAATAATCTAAATTGATTTATTTTAATTTTTTTTAAAAAGGCAAATGAACAAAACCTATCCTGGAATTTGATAGAAGGTTATCAGACTTGCAGACTCTGCAAGAAGGCTACAGGAATATGCAAACAGAAAGAAGGGCAGGACACAGGGAAGACCTGAGCTGCAGGACAAAGAAGAAGGTGAGTCCAATCACAAGACTCTGATGGCTTTTTAAAGAAATGACCAGTACTGGAAACCACTGCTATCAGTGCTAAACCTTCCATAGTCACCATGAATGGCTCCTAACTGATCTGTCTTTCCTGGGTCAGCTGCTCTAGAACCAACGTCCCAGGCTGAAACATCTGACTGGCTGAGTCTGGGTCGCATGCCGTGCCCTGGCTACTAGGGAATTATCAGGTAAATGAAGTGTCCTCTCTTCCACTTTTGTAGTGAAAGGCAGAACACTGCAGCACACCAATCCTATACACAGTGGTAAATCTGCCAAAATATAAAAAGAATAACAGATGTTCCCCTGTCAAATGATAAAGCAGATGTCCAGGACTGTCTAGGTGTTGAAACCCAAGAGGTTCTCTGTGGGTTATGGAGAATAGGTGAGACATGAACCCATCTCTGATGCATCTACCCTGTCCACATGAATATACTGTGGGGAAGAAAATAAAAAGCCTATCACGCTAGAGCCAAGTAGTTCTGCTGTGGGATCTCTTCTAAAAAGGCAGAATAGAGTGGGGAAGGGAAGCGTTTCACCAGCAGCAAGAGCAATGACCATACCAGCATCTTGAAACTGCAGGAGGCCCGAGCAGCATCTCATGAGTGGAACAGAGATCCGGGGCACAGATGTAGACGATGACAGCAGGACAAAGGGATGAGGAGGCTCTCTGTGAGCCCCAAGCTGGCAAAACAGGATTTAGGCGTTCCTATGACCATCACTGGTGAGGCTTACGGAAACATTTGGTTCCAGAAGTTATGGGTATTTTCCCCTAGAACATATGATGTCTTATTAATCATTTTTACTATCACTTTCAGTTGTGTTGGCCTTCCTCATAATGCTTTTAACCTACCCTGAAAGATCTTTTTATCTAACTAAATATTTTATACTTTTTAAATATTTAGGCAATTCTTCCTCTTAACAAACCATTCTTTGATTTAAACCACCCATATTGTTTTTTTCTACATTGTCTAAGTTGTCAAAGCTTTTATCACACAATTCAGTATTTAAAATAAAACACAGTCTTATGACCTTCTCTGACTGTTTCTAAACCATAAGACTTGCATCTCCAACTAATTTGTGGGCCTTGTAGAGAAACTTCCTAACCCTACCTAAAAGGGGCTTAGTAAATACTTCTTTCACAGGGGTTTAATTATGGTAGTGTGGAAAGAAAACGGAAGTGAGATGGTCTGAGTTAAGCCTGTCACTCATTGGTTATGGAATAAATAATTCATTCAACTTTAGATCCTTACTTCCTCATCAATAAAAAAGGAATAATAAAGATAATGAAAATAAAAATACCATCACCAATACTTAGCTCAAAATTTTATCATAAGCTGTGTGCTGTGTTTTTAATAAAAACACAGCAAAAATGCTTTCAAACGTGAAACCACTACATTATAAACATACTATTTTTGAACATATACTATTACATACTATTAGCATCAAACAAAAGTAATTTCTCTAGCAGAATTTAAAATGCCATAGCAGGTTGTAGACAGATATTTTTGGAAATAAAGTCTGTTCTAGCATGTTTCAAAAATATCATATAGGTAGTTATAATTTTGTTTAAAATTTACTCTATCGCCCTTTCCTTTCCAAATATGTTTCTGTTCTGCACCTTATTCAAATTGTTCCGCAATCTTTCAGCAGTACCTCCCTTCACAGTTATAGCACCTTATATTTATGCAGCACTTTACAGTTTACAGAAAACTTTCACACCTACCGTCTCATTTGATTTTGCACACACACAAACAAGAACTACAAGACAGAAGTGTTAAAACTTAATAAGCTTCCCAAAATATTTGAAGCTTTAAAGTTAAAGCAAAATTTCTTCAGTGAAACAATGCTTTCTTTGAGGAGTCTCCTTTTGCAATATAATAATCTCCAATTTAATACTTAACTACTTAAGACATACATGAGTGGATTAATAAAATGTGGTATATGTATGTCATAGAGTTCTATTCAGCCTCAAAAAACAAGGGTGATCTAGCACCTCTTGTATTATCCTGGATAGAACTGGAACCCATTCCATTAAGTGAAGTATCCCAAGAATGGAAAAACAAGCACCACATGCACTCACCATCAAATTGGTATTAACTGGTCAACATTTAAGTGCACATATAGTAATAGAATTCATCGGGTCTCGGGCAGATGGGAGGGGGGAGGAGGGGATGGGTATGTACACATCTAATGGGTGAGGTGCTCACCATTTGAGGGATGGACATGGTTGAAGCTCTGACTTGGGTGGGGCAAGGGCAATATTTGTAACCTAAACACTTGTACCCCCATAATACATTGAAATTAAAAACAATTAAAAAAAAAAACAATTTGAAAGCTTTTAGAACTAAACAGCATTTTTTTCCTCTACCCAAAATTTAAATTGATAAATTCTGTATCTATCTGTACCTTTTATAGCACCTTTTATTATACCATATTTTCATACCTACTGCCTCATTTGATCTTTGCACTCACACAAAGGTCAAGACATGAGATAAAAAAATCATGTCTTGGGCCAGGTGCAGTGGTAGCTCACGCCTGTAATCTTAGCACTCTGGGAGGTGAGGAGGGAGGATCACTTGAGCTCAGGAAGTTGAGACCTGCCTGAGCAAGAGGGAGACCCTGTGTCTACTAAAAGTAGAAAAATTAGACAGGCGTGGTAGTGCACGCATGTAGTCCCACCTACTCAGGCGGGCTGAGGCAAGAGGATTGTCTGAGCCAGGAGTTTGAGGTTGCAGTGAGCTATGATGACACCACTGCCTTCTACCCAAGATTACAGAGAGAAACTGTCTCAAAAAAAAAAAATTATGTCTTATTTATTCATTTTTGTATCTCTTGGGTCTAAAGCAGTGCCTGACACTTACAAAATACTGCATATATGTTTGTTAAGTCAGATGTAAAAGAACAGAATAAAAAAAATTATGAAGAGGGACAGAAGGACATAACTCAAAGATAAGGAAAGATTAGATTACTGTCCATGGAGATATAGAAGATTGTTCTTATTTTTCACTCTACTGAAATTTCACTCATTTACATTAATGTTCAATTTGTACACATATTCTTTGTATCGAGCACTTAAATTACAGGTTTTATAAAGAGGGGACTTGTTAAATATTGAAATTAGAAGATGTTCTCTTTACTATTTTTAAAAATGGCATATGTTTGAGAATCTAAAACTTTCAGTCTAATAGAAAATGAAAATAATCCTTAAATGAGATCAGCCTCAGCTTTCAAAGTAAAACTCTCTCATTACTGATGCTTTAAAAGGAGAACGTGTCAGTGCATATAGAAATGAATCTTTCTAAAATGTTACGTGGAAATGTTAAATCTTTGATGACAACCATTGGCAATCATGCACTTAAAAGTGTAAAAGAAGTGAAGAATAATACTTCTAATAATATTTGATTGACTTAAAATTCCAGCAAGTTTGCAGCCCATTTCTAAATATACCTGCTACAAGTATTTCAATCTGAAATAAGATAAGTAGTCATCTCTTTTACTGGGATCATACTGAGTGAAAATAAATATAACACAAATTTAACCATAAATCCAAGTCAACTCCATAAAAAGCTCAAAAGGAGTAACTTGGAAAAATAAAATCAATTACTTAAAATGATAGCACCATTTAACTAGAGATATTTTATGATAATTTAATAATAAAATAAATGTGGTCTTAGTTCAAGATGGAAGATTGCTAACTGAGCAAACTGCACTTCCCAAATACCTTTGAAAAGGACAAACGAAAAAATAAAAGTAAATACAAAAAAGAACTGGAAATTTGGGACAACTGTGGTTTTCCTGGATGATATAAAGCAGGTAAGAATAGAATAATGGCAAAATCCATCTGAATTAAGATGATCTCAATCAGGGAAGACCTGAAACAACCCCGGGATAAAGGCATTCTTGGGAGAATTGGATGATTAAGCAATCAAGAGAAAAATTACAGCGTGTTGAAACCCCAGTGAGAGTAACTGATTCTTCAGGTTGGTAACTACTACGTTTGCTACCTTGAAAAGTGAAAACAAACAAACAAGAGAACATTCTATGAAGGTAGGAGTTCTGACATGGGAATTCTGAATTCTCCAAGCGTGGGCACAAGTGCCAGAAATATGAGGCAAAATCCTAGGTAACACATTTCATTGGACATTCAAGGAAAGTTTAAACTGGTTGAAGGTTATTGTTCCCCCCTGAACCATAACTAGAGGCAAAACTCCCAACTTTATAACTTGTATTTGCTATCAAACAAAAAGCAATTATCATCTAGTCTGTGGAAATACACTCAAGCTACCAAGACTGTACAACTTGAGACCAGTGGAGGAAACCAACAATTTGGAAAAAAGGTTCCAATCTACCACCCCAAAGGAAAATTTGAATGAACATACTTAAGAACAAAACAAGAGAAAGATTAAAAGAGGAAGCACTAATGTCCTTACAACCAATGTCCAAGAGAACAGTGAGAATAAGCAAACAACAACAACAACAAATCACACAACACACATAGATTGTTGTAAAAAAAGCACAAATACAAAAATTAGAATTAAAACAAAATCTACCAAGAGCTAAATAGCAGAATGAGCCTGGATAAAAACTGGTAACGGGGCTGACTAAGCATGGGAACCTCCCTACCGAATGCAGTGAACTAGAGTTGTATAGGAGAGCACAGAACAGAGTTGAACATTTGGAGGAAAGCTAAAAGGTATTAACTCCCCTTTACCTTATCTAACTAATATGATTAGATATAGAAATTCTAACCTTAATCTAATAGGAGTTCTAGAGAAAAACAACAGAAGACGAAGAGTCACAGAAAAAAGGAAAAAAAAAAATGAAAATTTCGCTAACCCCAAGAGACTCCATAAATAAAATTCATGCATACAAATAAAGAAACAAAATCTGCCCGTTAAAGATATAAACAGATGAGAAAGAACTATGCTAATGAATAATTAACATGTAAAGGAGGTTCAATTTCATTACTAATCAGATACATCAAAAT
This sequence comes from Lepilemur ruficaudatus, assembly GCA_963574885.1. Taxonomy (NCBI): domain Eukaryota; kingdom Metazoa; phylum Chordata; class Mammalia; order Primates; family Lepilemuridae; genus Lepilemur; species Lepilemur ruficaudatus. The sequence continues at coordinate 4,421 of CAUYRT010101604.1, read as the reverse complement.
CATAACAACATGATATCACTTTTTGTTCATAATACTAACACCTGGAAGGTTGATAAAACACAGCACTGGCAAATTTATATGGGGGAATGAATATTCTCACACAACTATAGTGGGATCATAATTAATTTAGCAAGAAAATTATAGAAGATTTTAAAATATTAATTGTGAATATATTTGACTCAGCAATTCTATTTCTAGGACTCTATCTTATAGAATTGACAAGTATTCCAGAATATATAAATTTATTAATAAGTTTATTGCAGCATTTTTAAATAGGAAAAATGGAAATAATCTAAATGTCTCTGAAAAAGCAAAATCTGATGAATGATAAATCTATTCTATGGAATGTATTATAACAGCAATACTATGGAATAAACTATGATACTTTCCTTATTATTATATAAATTACCTATGTTATGGAATGCTATGCAAGTGTTAAAAAGTGAAGGAGATATATATGTTATTATAGCATAAAAAGATCCCCAAGAAGAAAAAAATTGCAAAATATTAATGTATGAACCCATTTATATTGTGTACATGAATGTAAATGACAACCAAGGTCTGTAAGGACAGATATTCAACCCTTTTGTGGAAGGGACTAGGATTACCAGGCAAGTGTGTGTGTGTGCATATGTATGTGTAAGACATAGATTTGGAAGGACTCTACCTTTCATCTATATATGTACGTACTATTTTGGTTGTATATTCATGCATTCATTTTTAATTTAAAAATATTTTTCAATGAACAGTTTATTGCTATTCATTTATTAAGTATAAAATGTCCAATTTCCTTACGTACTAAGTTTGACAGTTGATATCTCTGACATTTGACTCTGACACTTCTTGTTTTATTTTATCATGAATGTACATCCTCAGTCTTTCAAATGCACATTTGATTTGTGATTATCTTTGAAATATTTTTAGAGCATTTTTTGTAAACCATGGATAAGTCAAAAATTCTTGTTAATTTTGAATATGAGTTCCGTCGTGGAACCAGGGCAGCACAGACAGCTTGAAATATCAACCAAGTGTTTGAGAAGGATGTGGCTAATGGACACAACAGTGCGTCCATGGTTTGAGAAGTTCTGTTCCGGTGATTTTAATCTTGAAAATGAGCCACATGGGCGACCCGAGACCAAGGTGGGTAATGACAGTTGAAAGTTGTAGGAGAAGTGAATCCATCTGAACCTACTCGGCGAATTGGCAGCAAGGTTTGACATTACTATTCCAATAATATCGGACCATTTGAAACAAATGGGCAAGGTAAAGAAGCTGGATAAATGGGTTCCCTATGAATTAAATGAGCATCAGAAGAGAAATTCTCTTGAAGCTTGCCTTTCTTTGCTGTCACGACAAAAAGGCGAACCATTTCTACACCGTATTGTTACGTGTGATGAAAAATGTATTCTTTTTGACAATCAGAAGCATTTGACACAATGGTGAGACAAAGACAAGGTGTCACATTTTACTAATCCACTTATGCATTGATGGGCAATTGGGTGGATTGCACATCTATCTGGTGATGGGTCCAGTTATAACTTTATCTCAAACTATACAAAAGCAATTTATGTAGCCAAAACATTTGTATTGTACCCCTATGATATTCTGAAAAAAAAAAGATGAAGTCCCAAAACATAATCCAAAATTGAATATTCATCAGAAAAAGCTAATGGTGTCCATCTGGTGGTCCAGTGGTGGTATTATCCACTACAGCTTTATGCAACTCATCAGTCAACTACAGCGGATGTCTACTGCAACCAACTGGACGAAATGACGAGGTTGCCTGCAATTAAGTAGCTGATATTGGACAATAGGAACAGGCCAATCCTCTTGCAAGACAACGCTCAATCACATGTCATACAAACAAAGCAGCTCAAACTACAGAGGCTGCACTTGGGAACTCTCTGTCATCCACCATATTCACCAGACCTTGCACCAACTATCACTTCTTCCAGGCTTTGGGTCACTTCTTGCAGGGAAAAGTATTCAAGTCTCAACAAGCAATTTAATCCCCACTGGCTCCCCAGGCTTCTTTGCTGCTGGCATAAGCAAGCTACCATTAAGATGGCAAAGCTGTGTCGACAGTTTAGGTGCTACTGTGATTAATTATAGTGCTTCCTGTTTAAGATATAATAAACTAAACATTTGATTCAAAATTGGACATTTCATATTTAATGACCCCAATACAAATACAAATATAAAAATTTCTTTGTAAGTTTTAAGATATGATCATCTCAAACTAACTTTAAACATACTAATGCTAATTCCTCAAAATAATCTAGTTCAAAGGATTAAAAAAAGTAAATCTACAAAAGAACAATTAAAGTATGTGACAACCACTTACTACAGTAACACATATCAAAAGCATTATTATGTACATTTATTTCCTTAAAAATAAAATTAACACAGCATACTTGTGGGAGCTGCCCTAACCTTCATGAGGTTCGTGTTTGAGAGATTCAGAAGAGGAGTCTACAAATGAATATTTCTTTGTGTGTGCAAAGCTATTTCCCAAGCTCTAGCATCTATTACATATTGTGAAAGCGAAAGTATTACCACATTGTCATTCTCACTTGTTGATTTTATAAATTAGCTCATTTCCAACAGCATCCTATTTTCTTACACATTAACTACATCAGGTTTCTCATCCACAAAGCTAATATTTATTTGTCTATAAAGAAACTGGAAGCTGGGTGCAGTGGCTCATGCCTGTAATCCTAGCACTCTGGGAGGCCAGGGGGGTGGATCGCTCAAGGTCAGGAGTTCGAAACCAGCCTGAGCAAGAGCGAGACCCCCCTCTCTACTAAAAATAGAAAGAAATTAATTGGCCAACTAATGGTGCATGTCTGCAGTCCCAGCTACTCAGGAGGCTGAGGCAGAAGGATTGCTTTAGCCCAGTTGTTTGAGGTTGCTGTGAGCTAGGCTGATGCCACAGCACTCACTCTAGCCTAGGCAACAAAGTGAGACTCTGTCTCAAAGAAAAAAAAAAAAAGAAAAGAAACTGGACACATATCATCCCCACAAAACTCTCATAGGAAAAATATCCCTTCAAAGCAGCCAGGTTTACATATTTCATTCCTTGTACCTCATTAAAAGTCAAACTGATTTCACCTAGATTGTTTACACCTTTTTAGAGTATTTCTGCTGGGGTAATAAATAAACAAACAAACAAATAAACGGACGCTTCATCTATTGGAGACAAGCGTCCTTGGCTAGCCAAGACTGGAGCTACAATAGGAACTGCTTATACAATAAATAGGACAGTGAACAAAATTTTTCTCTTAAAACTCCTACAGGTGAAGAAGTGGAAGAAAGCATTTATAAGGTTCTATAGTTTCTTGAATCAATGGAAAACCTGTGAACACCAGTTTTAAGATGTTTACTTGACACTGGACTTTACAGACATACTGATTCTAATGCCTCAACTTAAGTTTTCTGCTCAAGGCAAGCAAAGTTGTTTTATCTCCCTTAACGAGGCCATTTCTGCAAGCTCTAGATCAATTTTGCCAAAAATTAATTAACAAAATAATCACCAACATTTACTATATGTATCAACCCTTGTAAGGAACACTTTAATGAATTTTAAAATAATAGTCAATGGCTAAATATTTTTATGAACATTTTAAATATGTCAGCCTTAGTTTTATATTTATAGCAATTAAAATGTAAAATTTTAGCACTTTATATGCGATGGAATTGTTTTTAACTGTTTTCTGTTCACTTGCATTCTTTGCAATTTCAATTTTTATACTTTTAGATTGGGTAAGTTTGCCATCACTTCACCAATTGGTGTATCAGCCATAATTTTGCAATCAATAGCAAGGTGTGTTTGCTTTTGAACATTTCTAGGTAAAGTTATGTTTCTGAAGGAGATTATAGACCAGATTTGGGGTAGTAATCTTACTATAAATTTTGGTTACTAAATATAAATGATAGATTTCTGAATATTTCTGAATTTCTAAATAAGAATTTCTTCACTAGAAAGCTAATTCAGACTACGATCATTTAAAAAATTGTATTTCAACAAAATAATTCTTTTTTTTTTCCATCATCTCAAAAATTTATTTCTTTGTGTTGGGAACATTCAACATCCTCCTTCTAGCTATTTTTTTTTTGACCTTTCTTTTTATTTTTTTTATTTTTTATTTTTTTTTATTGGGGGAAAACTACAAAGCATTTACAGTACAATGTTTACAGTCACAATTTGTAGTGAGCTGATTTCCCCAAATATATTACCACTCAAGTTGACTTATCTTGCCTTGTTCATGGATTGGTAGAATGAATATTGTTAAAATGTCTATATTACCTAAAGTGATCTACAGAATAAATGCAATACCCATCAAAATACCATCTTCATTCTTTACAGAACTAGAAAAAATAATTCTTCACTTTGTATGGAACCAGAAAAGACCTCGTATAGC
>CAUYRT010101602.1:0-18946 GCA_963574885.1 Lepilemur ruficaudatus | reverse complement strand
GTTTTGGTTACTATAGCCTTGTAGTAAAGCTTGAAGTCTGGCAGACTAATGCCTTTCAATTTGTTCTTTTTGCTTAAGATTGCTTTGGCTATACAAGGTCTTCTCTGGTTCCATAGGAAGTGTAGAATTATTTTTTCTAGAGCTATAAAGAATGATGATGGTATTTTGATAGGGATTGCATTGATTCTGTAGATCACTTTAGGTAGTATGGACATTTTAACAATATTGATTCTGCCAATCCATGAGCATGGTAGGGTTTCCATCTGTTTACATCCTCTACAATTTCTTTTCTCAGTGTTTCATAGTTCTCTTCCCCCATATAGGTCTCTCACCCCCTTCATTAAATATATTCCTAAATATTTAATTGTCTTTGATGGTTTTGTGAAAGGTTTTGCATCTTTGATTTGATTTTAGGCTTGACTGCTATTGGCGTATATAAATGCCATTGATTTGTGTGCATTGATTTTGTATCTTGAGGTAAAGAAGCCCCAAACTATAGTTGCAACTTTGACTGAAGTCATTAGTGGTGCACTTTTTGCCCATCCAATTGGACCAGATGATTTTTCATGACAAAGTTCCTTCCTGAATAGTGGCTATTGCAAAGGATATGGTAGTTGGGTAACATATACTTGTTAAACAAAGGAATTAATGAATGACTGAAAGATGAATAAAGAAAAGAAATGACTGACAAATTCAAGGAAACTAATGCAAATGCCATGCACAGGAAGCAGTATTACTTGGTGGTAATGAGCATGACAGCCAGATGGCCTGAATTTGAAATCTAGTTCTGTCATTATTAACTATGCAACCATGGGCAAATTAGTGACCTTTTCTCTACCTTAGTTTCCTTTTGCTTTTATAAAATATGCTGTTGTGAGACATATATGTTACATTATAAAAAAGCACCTTTAAAAGTACATGAAACATAGTGAACATCAAGTAAATGTTAGGTATTGAGATTATTATAAAGGTCTTAACTGAATAATTTACTACAAAGGTCATTGACACTATAAAATTAGATCATTGAGATTAAAGACAAGTTTTCTAGAGCCCAGGGAAGTGGGCACAATGAATATAAAACTTTAGGGTTCAACTTCCAAAACTTGCATATGTCATAGAAATTACTTTTCTGTTGAGATTGCATAGGTTGGTCCTTCACAAACACTTCTCAAAAAAGTCCTGGAGATAATGGCTTCTTGCAGACATAAATTAGAGGCCCTGTTTTACAAGGGCAGACATATGACTAGATAAGTTAATCTTACTTGAGAGCTATTGACTATTAATGTTCATTATTGATTTGGTACACAAGAGTAAAGGGAGATGAAGTAGTTTTATTAGTACAGTCCCACATGCTTTACCACTTAAAATTGCCTTAATTTTACTTTAGTTTGTCAGAGAACTCCATGGTCCAGAAATGATCGCTGTGTGTCAGTGAAAATCATTGCCCAGAACTCCTGAAGCATGTGGGCAGCTGACAAAGTAGCTATAACCCTGTATGAGGGGAGGGGAGAAAGGGATCCATTTACACATGTGACGGAACTCAGATTATAAATTTTTTGAAGTCAGGTGTTGTGTATAGTGTTGTTTCCTTTGTTATACAAAATCAACCTCTCTAGAAGTCTGGTAATAGCAGTTGCTCTCCCTGATAGGAGATAGATTACATTAGAAGAATAACAGGTAAACTTTATGCTATGTGTATCTAAGAAAACCGGTGAAAATTTAGATTTCTGCTTTGAAAATATTAATAAAACAGATACATTGCACACGTACTTCTGAGCTCTCTTGACCTTATATACGCTCTTCCTTCTTTTCTATTTCTATCCATGGTCACTACTATGGACTGAATTGTGTCCCTTAACAAATTCATATGTTGAATTTCTGACCCCTAATGTGACTATATTTGGGGATAGGGTCCTTAGGAGGTAATTAAGGTTAAATGAGTTAAAGATAGGGCCCTAATATGTTAGGACTGGGCCTTAAGAGGTGGTGGGTTTATAAGAAGAAGTCGCTCTATAAGAGGAAGAAGAGAGATCTCGCTCTTACCACAAACACAAGAAAAGAATGCAGTGAGAAGACAGCCATCTGCAAACCAGGAAGACAGCCCTCACCAAAAACCTAATCAGGTGGCTCACGCCTATAATCCTAGCACTTTGGGAGGCTGAGGCAGGAGGATCATTTGAGGCCAGGAGATCAAGACCAGCCTGAGAAATATAGTGAGACCTTGTCTCTACTAATCACTCACTCACTCACTCAATCAATAAACTAAAATGAAAACCTAATTGGCTGAAACCTTGGACTTCCCAGTCTCCAGAACTGTGAGAAAATAAAGTTCTGTTGTTTAAGCCACCTACTCTGTGGTATTTTGTTATGGCAGCCCGAGCAGACTAAGACAGTCATACACTGGGAAACAAGAGCTTTATAAATATACACACAGTTTTGCTGGAGTCACACTCACCATTAGTAGCCTGTCTCCTACTTGCAACCTTCCATCCTTTTGTGCAGCTCCTCCATCTATAATCTTAGTTACATAAATGCTGTTGTCTCCAGGAATGTGTTGGTTTCCCACACCTCCTGCAATGCTGAAGCCTAAACCTATGAGAAAAGAACAGAAAATGGAAAGCCTTATTATCATTTTTTTAAGAAAATGCAATTCTCCATATTCAACAGTTTTTTTTAAAAAATGAATCCTCAATTTATTATAAATGCAATAAATAACAGTAAGATTTCTATTTAAATATATTTTGTTCTTGAAATATTTGAAGGCTTGTTGATTAATGCAAAGGAGGCAATGATCTTGAAGTCGATCCCATGTGAACATTAGTTTTGTTTTATTTCAAGACTATAACTAGCTGCTGTTATCCAGCTAATCAGGTTATGATAGGTAATTGGCCAGAAACGGCATTAGGGAAAAGGTCTGGATGGATCCTACGTGAGCCAGAAAAAACACAAATACTGTCCTAATCATGTGACCATTGAGTCTATGGGCTCATCTTCATTGTTTCTCTGGCATGGAGAAGAGAAATATTGCCAATCAATTGGGCAGAGACCTGGATACTCTTGACACCTCAGGGTGAAAAATAAGTCTGTTAGAAAATTACACAAATTCTGAGACAAGAGCCATGAGGAAAAAACATTGGATATTTATGTAATAATTTCAGAGAGAAGATAAGAAAAAGAAGCTAGATGCTTGCCTTTCATGTTTTCTCCTCTGGCCACCTTGTCATATTTTGATACTTCCTAGCACTTAGTGTTATTAACTGATAGTGAGGCTAGTCACACACAAAACTGAATCATCTCTGCAAACCTTCTAAAGAATAAAGAAATAGATTACATACTTTGACCTTATTATCTTTATAATATAAATGGCATAATATCAAATCATTTTAAACACGGTAATTTTCTATTTTGAGAGATGAATTTTACTGTACTATGGCATATAAAATTTTTATTTAAATTATAGAATTATAACAAGAATAGAGTTACAGTCATGCAGCACATAATGACATGTTGGTTAATGTTGGACCACATATATAATGGTGGCCCCATAAGATCATAATGGAGCTGAAAAATTCTAACTGCCTAGTGACATTGCAGCCATTGTAACATTGTAGTGGTATGCATTACTCACATGTGTTTGAGGTGATATTTGTATAAAGAAAACAAACTACTACACTGCCAGTCCTGTAGAAGTATAATACATACAATTGTGACCAGTACATAGTACTTGGTAATAAATGACTACGTTACCGGTTTATGTATTTATTATACCATATACTTTTTAAAAATCTTAGAGTTCATTCCTCTACTTATTAAAAAAAGTTAACTGTAAAACAGCCTCAGGCAGGTCCTTCAGGAGGTATTCCAGAAAAAGGCTTTGTTATCATAGGGTGTGATGTTCCATGAATGTTATTGCCCCTGAAGACCTTCCAGTGGGACAAGATGTGGAGGTAGAATACAGTGATATTAATAATCCTGACCCTGTGTAGGCTGAGGTTAGTGTGTATCTTTATGCCTTAGTTTTTCACAAAAAAGTTTACAAAGTAAAAAAAAAAAAAAAAAAACTAAAAATAGATAAAACCTTATAGAATAAGAATATAAAGAAAAAATATTTTTGTATAGCTATATATTATGTTTGTGTTTTAAGCTAAGTGGTATTAAGTAAAGTCAAAAAGTTAAAAAAAATTAAGAAGTTTATAAAGGAAAAAAGTTATGGTATGCTAAAGTTAATTTATTATTAAAGAAAAAAATTGTTATAAATTTTTGTAGCCTAAGTGTACAGTATTTATAAAGTCTATAGTGGTGTATAGTAATGTCCTAGGCCTTCACATTCACTCATCATTCACTCACTGACTTGCCCAGAGCAACTTCCAATCCTGTAATCTCCATTGATGGTAAGTACCCTATACAGGTATACCATTTTAATCCTTTATACTACGTTTAGTTGTACAACTATGTACCATTGTGTTCCAATTTCCTATGGTATTCAATACAGTGACATATTTTATAGGTTTGTAGCCTAGGAGCAATAGGCTAGACCATCTAGGTTTGTGTAAGTACACTGTATTATGCTTGCACAATAATGACAGAATCACCTAACAATGATTTTTCAGAACATATTCCTGTTAAGTAATGCATGACTGCATTTTAAAAAAATCATTACGAGGTCATTTTAAAGGAGTGATTGATAGAACACTTAAAGGTATAAGGATAAAAAATATCCCCTTCAAAATATGGTTGAATATACATTTGGTATAATGTACCAAATATATTTTCATTGCATTTTAAAATCATAATAATTAACATGTAAATTACTCAAAAAGATAGGTATTAATCAAAGGCCTTTGTTACTAAAGACAGAATTTCTGTAACTTATTAATATTTGGCTTAAGAAATTTGTAAAAATCCACACGCCTAGTCAAATGATGAAGCTGTCATAAAAACTTGACATTTTACACAACAATAATGAAAAAAACATTAAAAAATACTAACTATTTTGCTATGCTTTTATTGAATAAACATTGGGTAGGGTTATGTGCTCTTAAGGTAGCATAAATGATTAGTTAATTGGACAATGATAACAGTAAATTATAAAGTAACACCTCTGGAATTATATTTGAAATGCAATGATTATTTTGTTAAATTAATTATAATAGTTATTAAAAATAAATGGAAAATGGATTTAAATTGATAGGGCAATTAAAATAAGTGTTTTCTAATTTCCTTCTGATGTGGCTAATTATTCTTTATTGATGCTTTGACACTCATAGAACCATGAATGTTTTTGTTTGCCTTAAATTTAAAATTTGTTTATTAAGCAATAGATGACCAAAGAGTAAATAAAATGTTCTCCAACTGGCTTTTCCTATGACATTTAAAATACATATCAGCTCATGTTTTCCAAAACTATTACTTTATTATATATGAATTTAGGGGGGGTTAAAAAATATATTTACAAAAGTTTCATACCACATGCTAACATCAATCTATTGCATTTACAATAGTACAGAGGTCATTTCAAAGTCTGGAAAGAGAAGGTTAAAAACAATTTTAGGGACTCTGATTTACATCCACTATGCCAGCAGTAAACGTCACAGTCTTAGTTACGGAAGAGCTATGGAAGTAAATTATCACCATAAAGAAGGTTAAGTCCAACAAAGACAGTAAGTATGTGGTTGACATTTGAAGTTGAAGATTGTACCAAGACAATGAAATCACTATGGATACTGTAGACATAAATATATCAGCTAAAAAGCGAATAACATTTTTTCTTGAGATTTAGGTTTATGTCTTTCTTTTTAACTAGTGACTCTGTTCAAGGTGAAGCAAGGTATTTTTAGTAAATATCCTTTTCAGAGCCAGAGAATGTTTCTGAAGGTACAGAGATAAAAATGTTTCTCTTATGTTGATGAGACATGAATGCATTTAAAAACAAGATTTAATCATCAACGCCCAACCATACTCCAGATAGTCAATTCAACATAATGAGTAAATGTGTAGCTTATGCCTACATCCAGAATACAAGTTTATTTAAAGGTGGAAGTATCCATCTGTGTTATAAGATTGCATTTGTCTTCATTCATTCTCATACCTATCATTTAATAAGTATCTCCTCACTACATACTATGCATTGGATAACCAGCTGCTATCGATTGTGGACAACATAAATGCAAAGGAATGTGTTGATTAGAAACACTATGGAAATAATGATCCATGAGTGGGTTCCTGTGAAGTGAGTGTAGTTGAACCTTGCTGAAGCCATATTCTCAACCCAGATAGTGCTAGTAAGTTTTGGATGACTACTCTATGAAGACAAACGTGGGCTAGGACCACTGAACAGTAAGACCAAACCCAAATTATCTGGATGTTCCTTGCCTATACTCTGTTAAAGCAGGGGCAGGTGATCTACATTATAGGACCTAGACTAGGTAAGTCTTTCCATTACCAACAGCCCCCTTCCCTGTTACTACTCTTTCATTCCCTCCTGTTTGAAAATAGCTAGTTTTCCCCTTCTTCATTCCACTGTAAACACACTTGCAGCCTTGATATTTCTAGAGCACTCCAGGCATACTCCCACCTTAGAGCCATTGCTCCAGCTGCTCCTGCTGCCTGGAATACACTTCTTTGAGTGCTTTGTTCAGATGTCAATCTCTCTAGGAGCTTGATCCTATGCTCCCTATTGAATACTGTCCCCCAACGATACACCTTTCTCTTTTATCCTGCTCTACTTTTCATTTTCCCTTAGGACTTATTACCTTGTAACATACCATATAAGTCACAAATACACACAAACACACACACACACACACATATGTCTGTCCCCTTGGTGAAAATATAACCTTAATGATGACAGGGTTTTTTGTCTGTTTTATATTATTGAAGTATAACAAAACCAGGTATATAGTAGCCTCATAAATATGTATTAAATGAAAGAATGAATGAAAGAATATAAGAGGACAAGGAAAGTCACATGTCTCTGAGAAAGTCCCCCCTTAAGGATGAAGTTGGTAGTTTTGAATGAGCGAGGGACAGGAACAGTGACCCTTGCTAGTTGGAGTCAGTAGCTGTACAAGGCATTACACTGGCTCAGGTAAACTCTGATTAGCTCTCCCTCCTCAGTCTGCACAGAGTATATGCCAACTACTGAACAGGCAATGGGCATCAGCAGAGCCATATTCACATTCTGATTCTTTCATCTCATAACTATGTAAATTTGAGTCTCAATTTCTTTATTTGTAATCAAAGAGTAAGTATATTTATATTCTACAGTGATTGGCACATAATAGATACTTGATAAATAAAATTCTCTACTCTCAATAAACTCTCAAGTTGGTTGGAAAACAAGATACTTAAATACTTTGACATAATTTAACTGGTAGAATGAGTTCTATACCGGTACTAGTGTTATGTGAGGGAAGCATGACTTCCCAGTGGGGCAGGTGAAGAAGTAACAAAAGGTTGAGCATTAGAGTTGGGGCTTAAAGTTTTAACTGGAATTGATAAAAGAAAGTGAACTTTTGAAATCAACAGATCGTCTGGATTTCAGACTGACTAAATGACTAAAGAGTCAGGTGCCCTGACTTAGAACATTCACTGCTGATAAGATCCCACTCTACTGAAGTGGAAACTGAGTCAAAAATGCCTGGTAAACAATCAAAACGCGTCTTCATGATGCAATATGCCAAGATAGTCCAACAGGACAAATACAATGAATATTACAAAGATTTGAGTAAGGAACAGTGAAAATCGCAAAAACACCGATTTTGGGAAAGTGATAATTTTGTAACAATTAGAGATTTGGTTATCATTTTGAAATGTCTGTGATAAAGAAATAGCCCTGGACCATCAAGTGATGGCAGACTAATTAATTATAAAATAAACTCAGTGAAAAGATTTGGTAGGTCTCACCCAAAACACTAATCATAACACTACCTATTGTGAAATGTATGGCTATTAAGAATAAGACTAAACATTCTCGTGTGTGCTGGTAATAAAGTTGATACAGAAAAGTGTAAGTAACCAAATCACAAAAGGAAGTAAAATCAGTGAAAATTTCAGTACTCTTGCAAGGGAAAAAGGCATGCCAACTTTAAACGCCTAATTTCCCACATACTTAAAAATGATCTGTTTGGCAAACATGTGATATACATACAAAATATTTGGATTATATCCATTGTATAAAGCCGGATTCTTCTTTCCATGTTTCTTGCATGTCCCCAAATGGTAATTCCTCATGTTAACATAGGAGATGCAGGCATAGGCAAAGGAAATTTTGAACCCTGTTAATGCCTTTAATTGAAACTTTTCCATGCCAAATCTTTTCCTCATCCTATAAAAAGAGAACGCTATGAACAGATCACAGTTCACCCTTTTCTCTTGTTGCCTGCCTACGCTGAGGAGGAGGTGTCAGTGAGAGGTGGGGGCCTGAAGCAGAAGTCTTGGCAGCAGAGATTGATACTGTGCTTAAGAAGCTCAGAATAAACACTCAAATGCTTTAAAAAGTCATATGATTATAATGTACCCAAATATTCTTTGTGGGTATAGAGAACTGAGCCCCATGATGTCTTATAATTCAATATCTTGGTTCAACTTTATTTTATGTGACTGTATTAGGAAAGCATTCTGGGGCTTCTCCAAACAATTCAAAGTTATTGAGTAGACTGGTTCTGTCAGAGTTTATTTAGGATCTCCTAGGTAAGATGTTTACAGCTTTATGGGAAGCTAGTGATATTTTGTACATTCTGTCCATGTGTTTCTTTGTTAAAGAAAACACAGAATCTATCCTGAACCCTGGCTACCCCTATCTTAGAAAAAACCCACCCACACAGGTAACTTAATTTATGAATGTGCATACATTTCAGTTAAAAACCAACAAAAGAGCCCCTTCCCTGTAGGTCTGGTCTATACTGATAACAGATTATTTTGACATCTTTTCCCCTTTAGAAAGGAAATTTTGCTTTAAAGACGGCAAAAAACAAACAAACAAACAAAAAAACACCAAGCAAACAAACAAAACCTCACCATTCTTTTTAATTTGAGAAGCTAATTAATCTCATTGGGCACTGCTGATATACTTAATTAAAAGCCAAAGCTGTATTTTCTTATTGTCTGGATTCTCTCTGGGTTCAAAAGATGAAGTTTGGGGTTGAAAGCAGTGTTTCTGTTTAAAATTCCTATGGCGCTATCCAAACATCCTCAATCCTGCTTAAAGAATCTCTTCACAGATCACCCAGTTAAATGACCATAGCCACAGCTCCAGACTTTTTTTCATACTATTAATATGTATCTCACGATACCCACTCATACTTTAGCACATCACTTTAACGCCTATTTTATTGTCAAAAGCTCCTATTTCTATACCCATCTTTTCTGCTTTCTCTTTGCTCAAAGGAAGAAACATCATTTCTCTTTTCTAAACCTAAATCTTCCCCTCCACTGTAGGACTTTATTTCTCTTTATGTTCTCTAGAATATTGAATCTTTTACCATCAATGCTTTTCTTTATTTCTGGCTTTGACCATTCCTCTTTCCTAGCCTGAAAAGATCTTCTCTTAAACTTGCCGTAACCTCCTTACTACAATATCTGACATTTTTAAAAGAGTGATCTATAGTTACGAACTCCATTTCCATATTACAAATCCTCCTTAACTCACCCACCTGGCTCCATATACCACAGTCTACTCATATGGCATCTGTTGTAGGCTGAATTATGTTCCCCGAAAAGATATGCTAAAGTTCTAACCCGTGGCTCCTCTGAATGTGACTTTATTTGGAAAAAGGTCCTTTGTATTAATAGATGTAACTTAAGATGAGGTCATACTGGACCAAGGTGGCCCCTAATCCGAAGACAGGTGTTCTTACAAGAAGAGAAAATTTGGATGAAGGAACACAGGAATACACAGGGAAGAATGCATATGATGACAGAAGCAGAGACTGGAATGACAAATTTGCAAGCCACTGAATGCCAAGGATTACCAGCAAACACTAAAAGCTAGGAGAGAGAAATGGAACAGAGCTCCCTTAGAACCCTCTAGAAGGAATCAACCTTTTGCCACCTGGATCTCAGACCTCTAGCCTCCAGAAGCATGAGAGAACAAATTTCTGTTGTTATAATATGTTACCCAACTTTGTGGTAATTTGTTATGAAAGCCCTAGGAAACTAATATAGCATCTAATCTTTATGGTCTGAGTAGCTGTACTTATATCTAGCATTTGCTTTCTAATGAAAATCACATCAACATATTGACATAAATGTTTTAATGTCACCTACTCCTATAATGGGGATGGTCGACATAACTGCAAATCAGTTCCACCAGGCAGGGAAGCCATCCATCCATCCAGAATTTACCTCCAAAGGTCTTGAAAATGTCCGAGATACCTTTGCTTTTCTTGCATTATACAGAACGCTATTGATTACTTTTACATTCCTACCTTTCATAGCACTAATCTTCCCTGTTTCTTCTCTTACTTTTCTTGCCACTTCTGTTTCCTTTGCTGACTTCTCTTCCTTTTATTGCTCTAAAACAGTGGTTCACAGAAATGATCCCCACATGGGTAGCATTAGCATCACCTGGGAGATTATTAGAAATGCAAATTTGGGGGCCTATGCCAGATATACTGAACCAGAAACTCTGGAGATGCATGCTAAATGTGATGATCAGTTCTCTAAAATAATAGTTATTTCCCATGGTACACTCCATTAAATCCTATTCTTTCTATAATCATTCTTGTGGAGAATCCATCTCCCTAGTTTCAATTATCACTGCTATGTTGATAAGTGCCCCAATTTTTTGTATCTACAACACCTTTATTGGATTTGATTTGTCATCTTAAACTCACAAGCTTGACAGAATGTCTCATAACCTCCCTTCAAAATGTGCTTCCTTTCCTGGATTCTGTGCTTTCCAGTTATATTAATATTTCAGATAAGATTAGAAAACTCTATCTTGTTTGGCATCATACCTATTCATTACTGGATCCCAGAGCCCACTATGATACCTGTCAAAGAGGTTCTAAAAATACATATTTGTCAGTGTTATTATATTACATTTTATCAGAGGCCTCAGTAAATATGTAAATATAAATATGAATGTATTCCTCCTCTTCACTGCTGCTTCACTAAACCAAGAGCTTATCTAAACATGCCTACTTTATTGTAAAATTCTTTTAAAGGACCTGATTCCAATCTTTCTCTGCCTGCTTCTCCAATCCATCCTGTAATTATTTTTCAGCTCATTTTTTCCCTAAAATTCTACATTTGTTATATTTTCCTTTTGTTTGAAATTGTCCATTACTTTTCGTTTTCTACAGGAATTCTATATATCCTCTTCTCACTATTCCTTACTTCTCTGCTACTAATTTTCCCACAGGAAAGCTAATCTTGCTATGATGGTTTTATGCTATTGTGTTTGTTCCCTACATCTGAAATGTCTTCACTTCTTTGCTTTCCAGGAACACTTCAGTCTTTGTCAACTCTAACCTATGGTAGTTCATTTCTAAGTTGAATTCCAGTAGAACTAATTTTCTATACCAGGTTTTTCTACTTCTATTTAACTCATTCAAGGAAAACTTATTGATGATTACTTATGTGCCAAGTATTAGCTTATTTAAACACTGTGGTTATATGAGTGAATTAGAGATCTATGGTTCTCATCCTCATGCAGCTTATTTTCTAGTGGAGGGTAAGACAAGAAAAAAGGCAATGAAAATGCAGTGTGATAAGTGCTGTTAGGAGAGGAACAGTGGCTATGGGGGCACATAGGAAGCTTGCCTACTTTGGGGTGCATGTGTGAGGTGAGCTAGGGAAGGATAACTGCAGGTCATCATTTCCAATATGAGACCTGGAAGATGAAAATGAGCCAAGATGAGAGTGGGGAGAGATCATTCCTGCAAAGGGAAACACATATTAAAACTCCAGAGCAGAGAGAGAACATGGGCTGCGAAACTGAAAAACGTTCAGGTGAAAGCAACAAGTAGTTTTAGGCAGCATGTAGGCTCCAAGAAGAAAAGGACCATATCTGTTGTATTTACCAATATATACCTAACCCCAATACTGTGGTGAATAAACAGTTTGGGAAACAACGAATATATGGAGATAAGAGGTGACTTTCTGCACTGAATTAGAAAAGAAGGAGGAAAGCATGGTGGAGATGAATACTAAGATTGTAGGTTTAATGACAGGACACTAAAGGAGTTTTGCTCTCATAACAAGAAAGAATGGTCATCAACCAAGAATGAGGGAAGTAATGAGGTCAGAAAATTAAGAAAGTACAGAAATTTTGAAATAGCTGTTACAGAAAATGTAAGATATAATTGCTTAGAGAAATGCATAAAAATTACAAGGAGCTGTGTTGATTATCTAGTCAAAATTTGAAGACTATGAATTAATGATAGCACTAATCTAGTTGTCTTTTCCTCCAGCAGTTCTCAAAAGTCTGGGTACAAGCACAGAAAATATAGGCAGTTACATTGAATCACCTTACAAATTAACCTTTCATGTGTATTGATCTTTCCTCTTTAATAAAATTACATGATCTAGAAAGTATGAGTTGTATAAAATAGACCATCTAAGCACAGCGTTGATATACAGTAATTATTTAACAAGTATTTGCAGAATGAATTAATTACTGAATTGTTCAAAAACCAAATGATCACATAGCATAGATATACTTTTAAATGTCAAGCATCCCACATTAACAAAAATGTATACACTTTAGTTGATTCTTTTAGCTCAAGGGCAAAAAAGGGGACCAAAATATTACACATTGAGAATTTTTAATGTGTCAACTACTGTGTTGAGTGGTGAGGAATTAATGAAGAGTATGTCAGTATCTTCCCTAAGGAAACAATAGAAATGACCAATGAGAGACTTAGTTACTCTTTATTAACTCAAAGAATTATCAGCACTGACCAACTCACTTTCATCCTTACAAATAAAATAACCTGCTTGGACCACAAGTTGACTGTTCGTGGGAATGTATGATGGATTATGATTAGATGCTCTCCTACTGATTACAGACTATTTCATTATACTTGAAATGGAATATCCCCTAAGTTTATAGCATTAAATTATAACCTAAGTATAGACACTGCCTCTACCTACCAACCATATCTGTCCTTGTGGTTTTACTAGATTAATTCTAGCTGCTAGTGCAAACCAAGATCATTAACATTGACCTCTGAATACTGTCTAGATTGTCTTGGAGGCATCCAGATTCCAGCACAGAAGGCCATAAAAATAACATAGATCATTAAAAAAAAAAAAAGTCATCTCATGTTGAAGTTTGATGGAGATGTCCTAGCTAGCAGGGTTGTTGCTGGGGAAAGCAGGTTGAAACACACAAAGGATAGCCTGGTGGATCTTTAAAAAATTCCCATTCACAAAGGCCTACCCTGCAACACTTTCTCTGCAAAGTACTTTCTAATCCCCACTCCTTTAAAAGTACTCTCTCCCCACTGACCACATATGATGCTTTTTCTCTCTCTCACTTTTAATGATACATCATTTTCTACACTGAATTAGAGCATAGTTGTTTTTAGGAAAGGTTAATATTCAGAACATTTAACAGCTGGTATGGCATAAACACCTACCAATCACAATAGGTAGCTGCCATAAATAACTGCTGTGGTATGCACAAAACTGTCAGCTTTGCTGCAGGAATATTTCATTTCCCCATGTTGGACAGTTGGCATTTTGAAGGTACAGGCGATAATAACACTTTTATTGTAGTTGCCCCAGAAGTGTTATGAACAAGGTAGATACTCTGAAACTAATATTTAAAATCAATTATTGAACTAAATTAGTAGTTGATTTAGTAAAATCAATTACTAAATAAAGATCACTGAATCTTTTCTCCATTAGCACACTTTAAGGAACTGTGCAGGGGGTAAAATAATGTAGTGGGATACTTCATTCATTCATTTATAAAACATTCGATTCCAGGCTATATTAGCTTCCTAGGGCTGCCACAACAAAGTACTAAAAACTGAGTGTCATAAATAACAGAAATTTATTATCTCATAGTTCTGGAGGCTAGAAGTCCGAGATCAAGGCATCAGCAGGGTCTGTTCCTTCTGAGGGCTATGAGGGAGAATCTGTTTTGTGCCCATCTCCTAGCTTCTGGTGGTTTGCTGGCAATTTTTGGTATTCCTTGTCTTGTATTAATAGATGCATTACCCAATTTCTATCCTCATCTTCACACAGCATTCTCCCTGCGTGCTCTATGTCTCTGTGTCCAAATTTCTTCTTTTTCTAAAGACACCTGTTTTGGAATAGGGTTCACCCTAATGACCTTAACTTGATCATTAGCAAAGACCCTATTTCCAAATAAGGTCACTTTAACAGGTACTGGGGTTTAAGACTTCAACATCTTTTTGAGGGACACAATTCAACTCATAACACTGGAATTGGGAAATATAAATATGATCAGAACACTGTTCCTGTCCTCAAGAAGCTTATAGCCCAGAGTGCAAAGAACAAGTAAAGAGAGGATATGCCAGTGCTTTCGGGAAAAAGGAGGAAAGGTAGATCGTGTTAAGGCAAACTTGCTGGGGACAATGACAGCCAAGTCAAGCCCTGTTGAATGGCTAAAAGAACTTGTATCCCTGGCTTGGGTGAGGCAAAGGTATTATAGGTAACCAAAATGTTTGTACCTCCATAATATTCTGAAATTAGAAAATATATATATAAAAATCAAAAACAAAAAAATGAAAAAAAGAAATGGAGGCAGCAAGGAATTCAGAAGGAGCAGTTGGCAGAAAGGTACGAATAGTCTTTTTTAAATTTCAAAATATTAATTAAGGGGGTACAAGTGTTTCTGCTACATAGATATCATGTATAATGCCTAATTTAAGGCTTTTGGTGTGCTAGTCACCAGAAGAGTGTTCATTGTACCCCACAAGTAAGTTTTTATCCCACACCTACTCTCCCGCCCTCCCTCCTTCTTGGTTTCTCATGTTCTTTATATTACTTTGTTCCCCTGTGTACCCTTCTGGTACCTCCCACTTATTAGTGAGAACATTTGGTTTTCCATTCCTGAGATACTTCACTTAGGATAATGGTATCCAGTTCCATCCACGTTGCTGCAAATGACATTATTTCATTTCATTTTTTGTATATAAATACGTGCACACACACACATACACACACTACATTTTCTTTATCTACTTATGAATTGGCACTTAGGTTGATTCCACATCTTTGCCATTGTGAATTGTGCTGTGATAAACATTCATGTGCAGGTGTCTTTTTGATAAAATGACTTCATTTCCTTTGGGTAGATACCTAGCACTGGGATTGCTGGATCAAATGATAGGTCTACATTTATTTCTTTGAGGAGTCTCCATATTGTTTTCCATAGAGGTTGAACTAATTTGCAGTCCCATCAACAGTATTTAAGCATTCTTTGATCATTATAGTAAAGAAGTGAATGGGGTCAGGTGGAGATACTGAGAATGGAAGCTGGAGAAACAGAAGCTCATGAAGCTCCAGAAGTGCTAAGTTAAGGGGTTTGGATCTCATATTAGTGGCAATGGGGAGCCAGCCTTTGGAAAGTTTAAAGCAGGAAGATGACATGATCAGATTTTGTCTCCTCATCTTCCTCATTAATGCTTGCTGTAGTTTAAAGAATACATCAAATTATATTCTGTCTGGTTGGGAAAATGTTCTTTTTTTTTTTTTTATAATAAAGCATGATTTTTTTCCTTCTCACATTTGTCTTGCTTTACTATATTCAGTTATCACTCATCAAAACTCACTTTGTGGAAACTTTTGCTCTCAATTTTCTTTCTTCTCATGATTCAGTTTGAGATACTAGCTTTGCTTTGCTTCCCCTACATTCCCTATTTGTTGTATCCTTTTCATAAAACCAAATTTTGAAAAAAATAATATCAACAGGCATTTGTAATCTGCTGAGAATCTGCAGGATTAAACTTAAATCCACAAACTCACTTATAAACACTGGAATTCACCAAAAATTTCAAATGGGCATTTTTTTAGCCATTTTAGAGTCTGACTTCACTACCTCACTTGATCACCCTTACAGAGCTCTTTGCACAAGAGATAATTTGAAAATCTGGATTCAGGTTGAATCCTAGGAAAGAGTGGGAGTTATGTAATTGAAATAACTACACAAACACCTCTTTTTGCAAAAACATCTTGCTCACTATGAAACAATGAAGGGCTTAATTGCTATGGTTCAAATTTATGAAGAGGCTAAAAAATATCTCTGGCATTTATTGTATGGTTTCACAGATATCAAAGAAGATATTTGAAAGTACTGAATAATAGAGAATCCCTTCTTGTATTATGTGTGGGAAGTGTTAACATTTTCGATTCCACAGTAATTGAACTTAAGATACCTTAAGATACCTTTCCTTTGCCTTAAAATTTTGCTTCATTGTTACTAAAGATCTTTATGTTAAGTCCTTTAATATTTACAACAATCTGTCCTATCTTGCATATCTAGTTGTATAAAGCTTGTGGTATGTGCCTTTGGCCTTAATCTTATACCTTTGTCCAAATTAGTTTAATTTTCACAAAGAAATTCTGTCATATATTCGAACATTTTTAATGATTACTGAAAAGACATTATATTTTACCTAGTAAAATAATAATTGGACTTTAGAAAATGTCACTCACTTTCAATGGGTCTGTTTTCTAATATGTAAGAAGGAAAAATAATACATGACATGACCTCCACATGGTAAAGTAGAAAGATTACTGGTGCAAACCTTGGTTTTATCATTTAAAAGTCATAGGCTGAGGCAGGAGAATCGCTTGAGCCCAGGAATTTGAGGTTTCTGTGAGCTAAGCTGATGCCACGGCACGCTAGCCTGGGCAACAGAGAAATACTATGTCTCAAAACAAACAAAAGAAAACAAAAAGAAAAACAAACAAAATGAATAAAAGCTGAATGACCTTATAATAAGTTGTTTAGCTTCTCTGAGAATCAGTTTTATCAGGATGATAATATCAGGGAAGCTAATAGTTACCTCAAAATATCACAGTGAGAATTAATTATAATTTATGAAAATGAACCACACACAGTGTAAGTACCAGTTTCAAAGATATTCAAAGAATATCCATTACCTTTGCCTTTTCTTTTAAGATTGCAAAGAGCCAAATGTGATAATTCTTTATGAACTGTAATTCATTTATATTTATATACATTTTAGGTATTATTATTAATGTCTAAAGTATAATATACTAGACTATAAAACGTCTTATCAGATATACAAAACTGTGCCAGATCACGGTCACGTACATCATCTATCACATTATAGTTCATTTTTCATCATAATTCGGTTTATCCCATGAAACAAAATGAATGAATTATAGATCTGGATTCTAACCCCTTACTCTTGTACCATCTTTTTAGTGAGCCCCCTCTAGTTACTCTATACTTATATTGTGAGAGTCTCTATCATTGTTTCACATATGCATAACATGAAATTTTATTAATAAATAATGCCTATACATTTGATTACTGAATGTACAGAATCTGTGAATATATCTCAACGATTGACATAATCAGCTCAAACGTTTTAGAAACGTAGCTTTGGTAATTTGGGGATGTGGATCTATTCAGACAGCTGTTGGCAGATGGAGATTTGGTTTCATCACCACTCCAGAACATTCCTCACTCTCCAAAGAATCATCAAAGTCTTTTTATAAGCATCTAGGAGAAGACTAGAGAAAAAGATACACGGTAACACCTATGATATAGAAGGTACTGTGATAAAAGCTAAGTGCTTTAAGAAAGAGAGAAGAAACAAAAAGAAAAAAGAAACCTCTGACAAGTGAAGTCAGAAGAATTCATATATACTACAAAAAATAAATTTGTATGCTGGATAGAGCAAAACAAGAACTAAAACAAATTTGATGCTCTGGGTAGGGGTAAAACAAGAAGTAATGTAGATCTAAGAGGAATGGAGGTCCATTCAGATAAGAGGTCCTAGGATGAACCGGTGGTCATTAGGTGGATCACTCTCTCTCCATGTATAGTTCTTTTGTCTAGAGTGAGAAAGAAGCAAGTACTACCCAAATTACATCTCCCCTTGATGCTCTGTGCCTAGAAAATATTAGACTCTCAATAAATATTTGTTGACTAAATGAATAAACAAAATAGGATTGCTGTTATTTATTAAACAAGTTGTCTGAGATTTTTGATTTTTATAGCATGGTTTTTAATTTTGTATAGTATGGTTTCCTATACATTATCTCATGTTAATAGGACAAGTACTATGACCTTTTGGCCTTAAGTCAGGGATTTTGAGTTAGATTATATCTAGAAGATTAGAAATGTTAAGATATAAATAAACCTCTCTCATTGAGATTGTGAGAATGGTAGTTTGCATCATGCTGATCTTTCAGTTTATTTCAACCTCTCCTTCTACATTTGCCATGATATTTTGGCATGTGAGATGCAAAAACAAACTCTCAAAAAAAATCCCTAAACTGACAAGAGATGATTCTAGAGGTGAAAGTATAGCAGTATATCCATAAAAATGCTAACTCAAGATCCTAAGATGAGTATACTGAATAATTACTATTCTACTATTTGTATAATTTTCTTTCTGATCTATTCTTCAATTATGGGGTTGTATAACTTGAAGAGCTAACTTAGCAAGGAAAAGCTAGGCCTGTTAGTTTTACCAAGGGTGAATTTGTACTTCATTCCTATAGGAGACAGCAGAGAGCAGCTAAAGTGGAGGGTCTTTGGGTGGGTGAGAGTCAATCAGCACTGCTGTCTAGTTGGACACTGAACACTGCAGAGTTTTTAAAGGTTGCTCTCCTTATTTATTTTTATTTATTCTTTTAGAGACAGGGTCTTACTTTATCACCCATGCTAGAGTGCAGTGGTACAATCATAGCTCACTGTAACCTTGAACTCCTGGGCTCAGGTGATCTACCTGCCTCAGCCTCCCAAGTAGCTGGGATTACAGGCACA
>CAUYRT010101599.1:0-18176 GCA_963574885.1 Lepilemur ruficaudatus | reverse complement strand
TGTTTTTTTTCCCTCCTTGCTTTTTGGGTTTGGTAATTGTTTTTTTAATTTAAAATACTCCGCTTTAACCCCGTTGTTAATTAATAACCCCAAAGAGCCTAATTAACAAAAAAAAAAAAAAAAAAAAAAAAAAAAAAAGAGAGAGCTTTCCTTTTAACTGGGAAGGTCTGGGGGTTTTCTCCTTTCCCGTTCAGCAGGATTGAGGCTTGAGATTAGAAAACAATGAAGGGACCCCAGCTGCTGGCCCCAGCACGCAGTGAATTATTAAATGATGAGCCCCACTTTGGAAGGTACAAAGCATGGAAATTCCTGTAGTGTCAATGGGATGAGCGCCATTGCAGATTTAGGGGTTGCTGTGTTCCTGTATGAAAGGTCTTCCGCCCACGTGACTTCTCGAATATTCTGCCTATTACAAGAGCTATGCTTCAGATGGTTTCTCCCCAAGCTGTGTGAAATCACTGCATTCGTGACGGGGCAAAATGCTAAAGTGGATGTGTTCACAGCCTTCCCCCGCTAGCACTCCAGTGCAGACGCTTTATCTGCCTGCTCGTTCACTGTGCTGCTTAGGGTCTGGGGAGAGGCACAGACCAGGAGAAGCCAGGAAGGTGAGCCTTGTTTACATCAGAAAGGCAGAGTTAGAAAGAAACTAGGTCGAAAGGTAGGAATGCAGGTGCAGGCGGTAAGAGCAGCTCAGGATACATCTGGAGGAGTATTTTGGAGGAGCTGGGGAGCATGACACGTGACATACAGAGAGAATTCAGAGAGTCTGTTGTGTGGCATGAAGGAAATCCCATGCTGCAAGTTTCGAGGAGCTGTTTTAAAGACTGAGATTGTGCCGCTTTGCCAAAAGCATTCCCTGTGGCTGAAGGTCTATGGTTCTGTCTGGATGCTTTGCTGAGCTAGACCAGGCTGGGGGGCAGTGTGGCTTTCTATGGATTGCATTAATTTCTAATTGTATCCTACACCTTGGTGAGTCAGTTTTGCTCTAGCTCTCTCCCCTTTGATGATATTCAGACCAGACTGAAACCAGAAGGAAGAGCAAGATGCCTCGGGTTTGGAAAATGCATCTCCCCAGGAAAAGGACTTTCTGTAGCTCCAGCAAAGAAGAGTTTCCAGAATATTCCAGGCCATGAAGCCATCATCTCAGGCACCTTTGCACAGACCAAACATAATGAGGATGTTGCCATGTCCAAAGCAAGGAACTCGAGTGCTGGAGAGTTCGTCAGAAGAACTGAGGAGGAATCTTGAACAAGATTTTTTATTTTAAAGCATGTGCTCCAAGAACACTTGCTTTCATCCTTGAGCTGGTGCCAAAGCAGCTGATCCCAACCTCATGGTATCCTTTGACTTCTTGGTAGGAGTCACTGTCAGAATCCTCCTGATAGTCAGAAACCTGCAATTTCTTTGGCTCTGGAGGACCACAGACATCCTATGGAGGACACCATGTGATAGAGGCACCTTCCCCTCTTCCTAGCAGCAAAGTCAGAGAGAGTCAGGCAGCTCATTGTTCACTATGCTTGAGAATAGGGATAAGAGCAATAGCCACATTCTTTAAGCACATAATACTTGCCAGGCACCGAACCAGGCATTGTGTAAATATGACCCCATCAACCCTACAGCAAGTCCACCAGGCGAGATTACCCCCACTTTATCCAGACGTCAAGTCGTTTACCTGTGTTGCGCTGCCAGGAAGAGGAACAGGAATTGGAACCCAGTGCTGTCAGTCCCAAAGCCCTTGCTCTAGCTGGCTGGTGCTATGGCCGGAATGTTTGTGTCCCTCCAAAATTCATACATTGAAATCCTAACACCCAGCATGCTGGGATTAGGAGGTTGGGTGTTGGGGAGGTGATTGGTGATTAGGTCATGAAGGTGGAGCCCTCATGAAAGGGATTAGTGCCCTTATAAAAGAGACCCCAGAGAGCGCTCCCACCCTCTTTCTGCCACACGAAGACATGACAGGAAGTCGGCAATCTACAGCCAGGAAGAGTGGTCCTCACCAGAACCTGACCCTGCTGGCACCCTGATCTGGGACTTCTGGCCTCCAGAACTGTGAGAAGTCGGTGGTTTATAAACCACCCCGTCTATAGTGGCCCAAATGGACTAAGACAGCTGGCTTCAGTCACACAGGTAACCTGCCCAGTCCCGCAGGCACACAAGTCCTCTAGTCCTGTGTGCTGCATGACGGCACCCTTCCTGAAGATAAGTCACAACTGCAACGTGGGCACCACTGCGGGAGTCTGTATCAGGCCCGGCGCGGCTCCTCTTCTCTACTGCGTCAATGACACGGGCCTGGCCCCTGCTCCCGGGTGACAGTCCAGCCTGAAGCTGACCAGGGGTGGAGCTGCGGGCAGAGAAGCACCATGGACGCGGGTGAGAGCGTCATTCCCTGGGCTGTGTCAGGCAGAGCCCGCGCTGGGTCTGACCCACTCAGCGGCAGGCTTAGAGAAACGAATGGCTGTCCGAGTGCCGCTGGGAGAACTGCAGCCCCTTAGCTGTCTGCTTGTGAATATCTCCCGCCACCCTCAATGGGAACTTCAGTGGCGCCCACCGGAGCTGTGGGTCCATAGACACCAGGACTCCAGGCTCATGAAGTATCTACCCCATACTTCTGACTGCAGGGAGCATCCTTTTAAGCACACAGGGTGAGGACGGATGGAGAGACTCCTGAGCAGCATCTGATCTTCTGTTCCATGTCTTCTTGACCTTATTACAACATGGCCTTATTATTAATACAAGAGCTCTAACTCAGCCCCACCTAGGATGCTGGGGAGCCAAACAAGGCTGGCTTGTGAGCCATGTGTGATGTAGCACAGGATCCATGAGTGCTTAGACAAGGAAGTCTTTAAAGCAAGCCTCGATGGGATGCGTCAGCCCTTTCTGGGAAAATGCCGGATCATTGTTCATCTAAGGTCATGACTTATGCCCCGAGAAACATCTCCACTCCACTCCAGCTGGAGACGAGTATCATGATGACAGAATCATTCCCCCCTCCATCCCCCACCCTCTGGGGCCAGAAAAGTGTCCAAAGAGACTGAGTCTATCCCTCTGCCTTGAGGACAGTTAGAATCTCTGTCACCCCAGAAAGAACTCCAGGCAGTTAATATGACAGACATTCACCAGTCAACCTTCTAGGAAGACTCTTTATTGATATAAGATAAACCCGCCCCATTTGTTCAGTACTCACTAAGGCTTTGGGAGCCACATGAATGCTAAGTCTATATAGATCTAGGAACAGACCTGGTAACTAACCACTTAATCCTTCTCCTAACCTTCATGGTGTAGACAAGGACTCTCACGGTGTCGATGTGGCCTCTGCCTTGCTCTCTGATTTTACCTGCCCACTGCCCCTCCCCTAGCCCACTGTGCTCCGGCCACACTGGCCTCCTTTCTGTCCCTTGAACTTGCCAAGCCTGTCCCTGTCTTCTTGCCCCTGCCACCAGACACTAGTATATCATCCTATTGCCTTTTCCTCTTATTTTACACCTTTTTGAAATTATTTCACTTACTCATGTGTTTGATTTGCATGGTTGGTCTCTCTCTCTCCCCAAGACAATGTCAATTCCCTAGGAGCAGAGATTCTGTCCCTGAGGTGTCCTCATCCAGGAGTGCCCCCGGCACAGAGTTGGGCCCCATAAGTTGTGGCTGCCATGACTTCCCCACTCATGTTCCCTCCTGGCCTCATCCACATGGAGTTCTCCTCAATGTAGCTGGGGAGGGAGGACCTTTAACCATGAATGCAGGGAACGTCCAGAAACCTGTAAAACATAAGCCAAGGCTGTGTATGTGTGTGTGCATATGTGTGTCAACCTGTTCAAGCCTTTTCTAAGATGTTTCTTACATTTTGGGATAAAAACCTTCCTTGTTTGGACTGTTTTAAAAACGTACCTGTTGGTGCATTTGGTAAATTTGCTGGTTTGCCAAGCTTAACTATAAAGCTTGGATAACTTAACACAGTGTCGGATGCACATACCCAGAGGCGGGAAATTTGTAATCCTAAAGGCCAACCAGGTCCCCTGAGCCAGCCGTGCACAGAGGGCTGCGACTCATCGTAATGCCGGATGCAGAACCTCGACGGCCAGTTCTGTATTCTTCATCTCCATTTGGTTCGATCGCCTCTTATTCAATACAGACTCTCTGCTCTGTATTCATTAGATCCAGCTCTGTGAGGAGGGGCTGGGGATGTCTTTCCTACCAGGAGCAGAGGATCCCTTTGGAATTTCCTCTCTTAAATATCATGCTCCTTCAATCAATTCTCTTGATTGTTTTGTGGCTCGCAGAAAGGGGAGGGACACACTTCTTGGAACTGAGGCTCCCAAACACGTCATTTCAGCAGGCCTCACGGATGCTCTGCCCGTCTTTACACCCTGCTGGGACGACTTGCTCTACGCTCTATCTATTCCACCTGTGGCCACCACTGACTTCCTCCAGCGCATGTGAGAGAAACAGGGAGATCCCAGTGCAAGTTTTATGTGTGTGATGCGGACATCATAAATCAGGACCCTGGCAGTATTTAAATCTGCGAAATGCAAAGGGAATTTAAATAACAAGTCAGCCACACAGGCAGGTGGCCCCTGAAGCTCCGGAATGTTCATCTCACGCTAACAGCTTGCACATTTATATTACGGTACTAGAAGCATTGAGCAGAAGGAGTGGAAGGTGTTAACAGCTACTGCAAAATATTTCTTTAAGGATACATTTCCTCCATTTCCTCTCAACATAAATTCTGACAACACAAATGCCGTATTTACCCATGAAATCGTGTATCGGGGAGGACTGCTTTTAATTTATAGAATGATTTGAAAAAGCAGTCCTTTAATCTATACCGGGAGTAGTTGGTTAATATGATGTAATTAGCAGGGTAAATTATTTTCATAAGGGAAGGGCTTAAGGCATGAAACCAGCCCATTACAAATGAACACCTTTCCATTCTGCGCGGTGCCAGAAAAGTGGATTCTGTTGCTCTCCTTTAAACAGATAAACAGATGCACTTTCTCTGATTGTGAAAACCCGGTGATTCACCTTTGGTTTCCTGAAAGGACCCTAACTGAAGTGGGGAGGGGAGACATGGGGACAGAACAAACAGGTTTTGCCTGCTCAAGTATTTCTTGGCTCCAGGCCACTGCCTCTTGACTTTTTGGGTGGCTGAAATGGAAACTTGTCTTCTGTGATTTAGTCCAATAAAAGCCATGGCGGTCACACTGGTGAATGCCCACTGCGTGTGAGGCCCTGGAACGTGCAAGTATTTTTAGATATGTGGTCATATTTGCCATTCACAAGACCAGTGTGAATATTGTCCCTTTTTATCGTTTCTTTCCTTTCTTTCTTCCCCAACCCCCAGAGATGGAAACTGAGGCCAGGGATGTAAAATGACTTGTTTCAAGTTACACAGCTAGAAAGTAAACTGAGCCAAAATTTGAACTTTGGTCTCCTGCTGCCGAATTTAACATAATTTTATGCCATGGCTGGCTGTGTGCTTAGCATTGCTGCCTCCTCCTGTGCCTGAATGCAGCCACCAGAAAGGTCGATCCAGCCCTTTTCTGTGCCTCTTTGGCCCTGTGAAACTGGATTTCCTGCAGTGCTGATTCAATTCCAGGAGCACTGTCTATGTTCCAGGGATTTGCTGTTGATGAATCCTTTTGAATATTTCATATAGACTCCCAGAATGGCACAGCCATGAGGGACACCAAAGAGATTTTCCCATCCAACCTCCTCACTTTAATGAAAGGGAAATGAGAGCTTCAGAGGGCTTTTCCCTGGCAGTTTTGAAACTAGAACCCAGCCTAATTGCTTGCCTTGACACTGTGAGTTTTGACCTTTCATTCCTATTTAATTTTATCCTCAAAACTTTTCCTTTGAGGACGGTATGGAAATTATTACTATGGTCCTTGAAGAAACAAGAGCAAAGTTCACGTGGTTAAACAGTCACATGTAATACTGGTGGAAAGGTTCAAAGCTAGACCTGCAGATAGCACCTAAGTGCTCAAAGAAGATTCCTTACAGAGTCTTAGCTGTTCACAAAGAAGTAAAACTAATGCCTCCTAAACCCACTTCAAACTCAGTCACATCTGTCCTCCCAATGCCCATGAATATTCAGCATCCACCCTGAGAGCAGCCACTGTCTAGTGTGTCATACATGGTGCTAGAACCAAAATGGGCAGAAGAAACACGCCCTGCTCGATGCCAAATGGGCAACATGGAAGCTGTCACACACAGCAGGGTCCAAGGTTTATGTCAGGGTCCTCATAAATTCATTCTTCTCCCCTGGGCAGTCCCTCTGGGACGTTTGTAGAGTTGAGCCAGTGTCCTGGTGTCCCCGAAAGTCCTATGCCTCTGTCTCTTGGGAATAGATGGGAGGAGACTGGCCATCAAGACCATCCTCTTTTAAACTTGACCTTTGCCCTGACCTCTGACTTGACCACATCAGGCACCCTGCTCATTACTGGGGAATGTAGGGGCCATGTCATCACCCCCAAGGTGTCCTTGGGTCCTGGGAACACATCTATTCCCATGCCACCATGGGCCAGGATGAGGGTGAGATTTCTGCAAATGCTCAAGATGGCTCATTCCATGGGAACTAGAAGGCTCCTTCCTAACACCGCATGGGCCTAAATCTCCCAGTGTCCCTCCAGCAAAGAAGGAGGAACAGAAGGTGAGGGAGACCCCAGTGGTTCCATCAAGGCTACTCAAAAGTGACACTCTTGAGCAGAAAATTGGACATTATTCTGCATAATCTTTGAAATGATAATAATGATATCTTTCAATGGCTGCCATCTTTGTGCCAGGCACTGTGTTTTATGAGCTTCCTCACATTTGTTACTGGAGAAAACTCTGTGAGTAGGTGTCATATTCCAGTTGACAGATGAGAAAATCGAGGATCAGAGAGGTGAGGCAGTCTGGCCCAAGCTCACAAAGCACGTAAATGGCAGAGTCAGGACTCAAACGCAGGCTAACTGTAACAACACAAATACAACCAGCACTGGCAATACAGGGTCAAAACTATTTTGGGCAGTTGGAATGTGTTACGTATACTTTGACTGGATGACGGCGGTGGGGGGGGAGACCACTGTATTTCCCCAATCTCAACCCAGAGTTGATCCCATCTTCGCCTTTACCGTGAAGTAACACAGACAGTAAGTGAGGAAAATTATTTTTGGTAAAGTAGGACTATCTGTGTCCTTCAAAAGATAATCACCCCAAAATTAACCTCACAATACAACATGAGCAAAGAATAACAAAAGACAATCTGCAAAACCAGAAATCCAAATGGGTAACACATGCCTGAAAAAATGTGACTTGTATGACAAAAATGAAGTACAAATTATTAATAAATCAACTTGGCCACATCAGGCACCCTGCTCATTGCAGGGACAGGTGGGGGCCATGCCACCCTCCCCAAGGCATCCTTGGGTCCTGGGAAACAGGCATTGCCTGCTCCTTGAAACCTAGAAAAAATATTAATAGTAATCATAAAAATGTTAATTCCCAGTGCTGGAAAACATATGAAGAAGTAATCAGTCCTCACACACTGCTAGTGGAAATTTAATATGTTCCATCTTTCTAGAAGGCAATTTGGTAGGACATAGCAAAAACATTAAAATTTCCCACTCCCTTTGACCAGCACCTACAATTTCACCTAAGCACATAACCATGGTATGCTCAAATATTTTTTCAAAAAGGATTATTACTTGTTGCTTACAATAAGTTTTAAAGTCACCTAAATGTCCAAGAAAAGGCAGAGATTAATAAATTATGGTACATTTACATAATGACATACTTGACTGATCTTAAAAAATGATTTTGTAGAAGATGATTTAATGACATGGAAAAATGTTCATGATCTATGATTAAGGCAACAACATGATGCCTTTTCTGGAAAAAAAAAATAGACAAATATATGCCTAGAAAAGGGAGAAGAAGAACACACACAATATAAATAGCAAAACGAATTGTCATTGTCTTTTCCACAATAAGCATTATCTTTGTTTATGGAATATATATTTTTAAAAAGGTAAAGAATGAAGGATAATTATTGCACACAGGCAACGGGACTCCCGGGACGATTCATCCACCTCTGCACCTCTAAGGTGAAGGCACCAGGAGGCAGCGAGGAGGATGCTGCAGGCTTTAATTCTCAGGGCAGTGGCCAGCGCTGACGGCACGGGAGCCTTTGACTCAGCCTCCTGCAAGCTCGCAAACCTCCTGCTCCTTGGCCGTCCTTACATCGCAACTAGCGACCTCAAGATACTTGGCGAAATCTTCCAGTTGGGTTAAACTTTTAGAAGCCTCTGACATGAGAGGAATGGAGGGGAGGGTGTTTCAAGCAGCGCCGCACAAAGCACAAAGACGTGGGCTCTGGAAGCTCGTGCTTTCTGTGCCCCGCGCCTTCCTGCGTCTGCAGGCTCCCCAGCCTCCCGCTCAAAACAGCAGCTCCGCTGTGCACCGCAGAGAAAAAGGGGGGCTCGGGCTGGCCGCTGCTAACACTCAGGGCATCAAACTGGGCTGGAACACTTGAGGAAAATTAGTTAGTTATGATCATTATTAGCTGCTTTTAATCACAATAATGAACTAATACAGCAGTACTTATGCTTAGGGAAGTCAAAGAGGATCCATTAAAAATCTAATTAAAAGCCAGTCCTTAAGAAGAATCATGGCTTATTTATCTCTCTATTAGGTAATATAAACTAGTGAACTGTGCAGCTTGGAAATTTTCCACCAGTCAAGCTGGTAAGCACTATTCCCCTTTCGGTTGTAAAAGTACCATAAATCCTGCTCTAAGGAAACTCTCACTATGTTTTAAGAAGAGAGATGATGGGGGGGGGCAGGGAAGGGAGAGAAAGAAAAAAATGTTAATAATAACGTTTCTTCATTTGCATCTTACTATTTTCCAAAACAGTTTCGTGTATACATTTTTACAGAAAAAAATCTGAAGAGTAAGTCTGCGGATAATAGACTCCGGGAAATAGATTCTGGGTAATAATGTTTTTACTGTGGGCCAGGTATTGAGCTAGGTGCTCAGGCAAAGAGATTAAAGTACAGGAAAATAACATCAGCCACTAAGATGAAGGCTGGAGTAAAGTTAGGAGACAATTTTGGATCACCAGAGGGATTTGTTTAAGATGGGCTGCAAGTTATATTGTGAGCTCCTGACTGGGTAAAAGCAAAGACAGATACAAAAGTTCAAAATATAGCAATTGTTCTATAGAAATACAGTCCTTCCCAGCTATGGAGGGCTGCAGAGATTTCTTCAGTGAGTCCTCAAAAACACAATGTCCCAAACAAGGCACTTAGGCCATACCTGAGCAAGTTTCACAGGACTGCTTCCTGTGACGCCTTAGGCACAAGTGTGCCCTGCGCACACAGCCCACCCGACTGGGGGAGCTCTGCCAGGGTGCCTTTACCCTACTCTTTATGAGAAAAGCTCCTATTAAACATCCAAATTTTAAAAGCCCCCCCAAAAGAATACAGAATCCATTTCTTATGATCCCATAGGAAAAGGTTTACCTTCTAAAGTAGTGGCAACTTACTGGCAATTCAATTTCAATTAGTAAGTTTACAGGGTTTGTTTTTAGCCTCTACAACACACAGGAGAAACAAGTGGATAGGCATAGACCCCAATGCAATCAAGTAGAAGGTATAGATAGGAGAAAACAAGAGTAGTGGCTGTCCTTATTGAATCGCAAGACGTAAGTTATGTGCTTTATGCAAATTATCTCAATCCTGGCAACAAAGCTTACAGGTATTTGTAACTACCACCCCCAATATACAGATCCGGAAAGTGGGTTAGGCATGTATTCAGGGGGCACACAAGTCCTCGGTGTCAGAGAGGGAGTTGGATGCAAGCCCAGCTCCGGGGACTGTCCATTACTACCGGGGACCACCTCCCAGATGCTCTGGTGTAACGATGGCGGGGTGGAGGTGGGGGAGAGGGTGACACGAGCTATCTAGAAAGCATGTGCCAGGAGATTCGCAGTCAGGGTCCCCTTAGGGTCAGAGTCAGCAGGATGAGCAGTGACCCTGAAGGCACATTCAATCCCCATTTGTTCCGCAGGCTGTGAGCACTTCCCGCGTACTGCGCCCTCGGCCACTCACTGGAGAGAGCGCACCCTGCTCTCCATCCCTAAGGAAGTCAGATCTTGGGGCTAATCCCCTACAGCAGGGGTCCCCAGCCTATGGCGAGTTGTATAATTATGACATTATATATTGTATAATTATACATAATAGCATAATAATGTATAATTATTACATTATACATTATTACAATGTAATAATAATAGAAATAAAATGCACAATAAATGTAACGTGCTTGAATCATCCCGAAACCACCCCCCCCCGTCGGTGGAAAAACTGTCTTCCATGAAAATAGTCCCTGGTGCCAAAAAGGTTGGGGATGCTGCCCTAGAGGCACGTCCAGGGCACTATGGGAGCACGGGCGGAAGATGGCTCACTTCCACTGGGCGCGTGGCATATGCTGTGAGCGGGAAGGTAATCACAAGAAGAGGCAATATAGTGGGCAAATGCATAAGACAGCACGACCTATTCAGGAAGCACCAAGGGGTCTGGCATGAGAAGAGGGAGTGGGCAGGAGGGGGAGAGAAGCAGCAAGGAGACAGACACACGGGCAGAGTGAGTATGAAACAAATGGAGCACGGGGGGGGGGCGCGCACACCGCGGAACCGGCGCAGACCTCGGAAGAAGGTGTGTGCAGTTCTGAGAGCGTGGGTGGCGGGGAGCTCTCAGAAAGACTAAGATTGTGAGCAGGGTCGGGTCTAAGTCAGATGGAGGTTTTAGAAAGTCACTCCACCTGCAGTGCGGAGGACGTGCAGGAAGGTGGGATGAAGATGGGACAGTTGTAATAGTCTGGACAAACGGGTGCGGATGTGAATGAGGCCAGAGGCAGTGGGAAGAGAAAAGGAAGGAAAAATAAAAATATTGGAGAGTCAAGATCAATAGATTTGGAGTGAAACGGCAGGATGAGCAGAGTCCTGAGTTCTGGTTGGAGGATCACAGGTAACACAGAGGGAAGGGGGGCTTAAGGGGTGACATTGTGGGGTTTGTGGTGTATTCAGGTGATGTGCCATGAAGTAACCGGATGTTTCTGGGGCTCAAGGGGCGTCCTGGGGACTCCACACCATGGACTGAATTGAGATTCCCTTTGGGGAGGCTGCTGCCATCACCATGCTCCCGCATAAACGTCTAACTCTAGTGTTGGCCCAGACGAAGAAAAAGTTTTTGATCACTGCACGTTCTGCAGCGGGTATAATCTAAGGTTGTCTCCTGTCACTGACCATATGTTGCAAAGACGACTAAAATTTGAGGTTTCAGCTAAAACTCCCACCAGGGAAAAGCAAAAGGCAAACGAACTAATTACTGTGCTGGCTGAGATGACCTTTAGAAACAAGTCTGAACTTTTGTCAGCCTGTTATCGGTATTTCCATCAGGAAGTATTCCAACCAGCTAATGTTTGCCAACCGGGAGGACCCTGTGTTCGGGTCAGTGTCAGGCTTTCTGTGCTAATCTGACCTTCCAAGGTATTTAAAGATGCAAAGGCCAGATTCATCACTTGAGCTCCCAAGTGATGGGCTGAATGCCACAGTGCTGTCTACCAACGTGTGCCTACACTTGCTCTCTACCTTTTCCTCCAAAAAAAGAGCCTGAAGCCATAACTTTCAGACTGACTTTGAAAACTCTTTACAATCAGGTGTTGCTGGGCCTCTGTAACCACCATCAACCTTTGTCCTTAAAAGGAAGCATGTGTAAGGGTTAGCACTTGGTCTTTGGAGACAGAATACTAGGTTGGCATCCTGGCTTCCCCACCTCCTAGTCTGTAGGACCCTGGGCAAATTACTTAAACCTCTTGTGCCTCAGTCTCCCCATCTTTAAAATGCCACTTATTAAGAGACCCTGCCTCACAGGTAATGTCATCATGAGGCTAATACGCAGTGAGGATGGAGACTGTGCTTGCCACAGGCCGTGGCACGTGGTTAGTCCTTATATGTGTGTCTCATGATCAAAAAGTCAGCATTATGCTTAATCCCACAGAAGATGCTATGTTAGTTCCAGTCCCTGAATGGGGCTCGTGTAACTGACACAAAACCAGACACTGGGCTTGCTTTTTCTTCTTTATAAAAGAAGCAACTGATAAAATCATTTCTACCCAGATGAGACGATGCCTTCAACTGTATTTCACTGCTCTGAGGAGAAGCAGCATGAGAAATCCAGAGTTTAATTAAACTCTTATTTTAGGCAAAAAAAGAGGAGAAAGAGCCTTGGAGGGAAAGGTAGCTCATAAAACCCTGATTACTCTGGTAGAGAGCACAGACAGTGATAAATGACTAGAGTGGAAAAACGGATGATCAGAGGGCTTTTTCCCCTCTAGAAGTTTTTTCTTGGTCCCAGCCCCTCTAATGAAGCTGCGCTCCCTCAGAATACTTCATGCTCTACGTTTTCCTCCAACGACACCAGGCTCTGCGTTAGGGAGGTTTTATGGTAGCCCTTTGACATAAAATCACTGCTGTGAGTAGGCCCAGAATCCAAAATCACGTCAGAATTGAGGCTCTGCCTGGCCCCTGTCTTCCCACCACACAGGCCTTGCATTCTTGAGTCACCACCATGGCTGACTCAGGAAATAGCCACTCCTGCCTTCTCAACAACCTGTGTGAGCGGGTGGCAGGGTGGGCAGGGTGCGGGCAGGGTGGAGGCACTGGGTCATTGTGGGTAAAGGAGGAAGGGGAGAAATGACAGGTGCAAGGCACTAGGAATGTCAGAGGGAAATACCAGAAGGTAACAAAGGCTCCCTTTGTTGCTTTGTGGCCTGAGTTGGGACTGGAACAATAGCTCAGTTTTGGGCCCCCAATAGCCAAAGTTTCCTTTATGTATGAGACTGATCACAGCCAGAGTCCAGAAACCAGTTAGGAAGAGAAGATGGCCTCAGAGGAAAGTATTGTGTCAAGATAGAGGGGTCTTCCTGCAGTGACGGAGGTTTGGCGGTGGCAGGGTCCAGACATCAGCGAGTGTGCCAGAGAGTGGCAGAGAATAATGACCAGCATGAAAACACACTGGCACTGGACAGGGAGACAGGAGACATGAGATGTGTCCCCTACTCACTGCTGTGCGACCTTGGAGAAGTCACATAAGCTTCCTGGACCCTAGATGCCTTATCTATCAAATACAGCAGGTAAATATCTGCTAGCCCTTCCCCAAGGGGGTGGAATGGACTTCAGGCAGTGATGAGTCCGTACAAAGTCAGCTGTCCCATTACTCACATCAGCTCTCTCCAGCTCTGAGGGGACAGTGATGAAAGGTGAGCACAAATGAAGATGTGACTTATTATTCAAGGCTAAGGAGTCTCAGATGAATACAACAGAGCCACCATGCTAGTGCTGAAGCTAGCCTGTCTGGAGAGGTTTTATCATCCTGACATAGCCACCCACGGAGAAGGTTAGGGATGTTTCTAGACTCCAGCTGGGCAGGGGTCAGCACAGAGCAGTGGCCATGGAAGATGAAATTCACACCAGATCTTCTACACAGCTGGGGCACTGGCCAGAGTAGTCCCTTGGGCACGCTTATGCCCCATCCTGGTCTGAGCGTCCAGGAGCTCTTCCTGCTGCCTCTAGCCACTCTCTATCTCCAACCCCCTCCCTCTTGCTTAGGAGAATTTCACTCTGCAGGAGTCCCAACTGTTCCAGCAAAGGTCGCCTGCCACTTGCTGAAACACCGCCAGCCTCCACAGCAGATCCCAGCCTACATCACACACACGGGTAGCTTCGGGTGGCCAGAGGGCTCACCCGGTAATTACGACACATTCATTTAATATTTATTGGTAAATGCTCATGCGGCGTAGGGAGCGTGCAAATCATGGGAAACTTGCCCTTCGGACTCAGTTCTTCAGGTCCCCTTGTGATGCATTTCTGACACTGCCACCTCTCTCCCCCCAGTGCCCTCCTGTTACCTCATTTCTCTAGGGAGGGGAGACACCATAACTTCCTATTCTAATGTACTTCCAGAAGCATCAGCAACATTGAAAGCGGGGAAGGCAGTCCTTAACCCAGCAGGATGAACATCTGATGGTGCAGTTTCAAGCTGTTTTATAGCAGGTTGGGCCCTGGGTACACTGTGATCACTACCATGCACAAGCCCTCATCCCCATCAGCAGCCTCCTGCCCTCTTATCATTTTTTTTTCTCATCCTCTGGCTTCTCACTTCCTTTTTCCAACATTTGGGGAATTCTCCACTCTTTGGGTCTTGTTGGGAGGCAAAATCCCCTTCTATAGTAGAAGCAGACAATGCCAGATATGTGTTTTCCCTGACTTCCCCGCAGGAATGAGAGGGACATACCACTGAGACCCTACCAACCAGGCAAATGAGGAGTGAGTTCCTCAAAGGACAGGGGATTTGCAAGAATCCTCTCTAGAGGAAGCAGCTGATAGAGCAAGATCAAGTTCTGAGGCAGTGGTGGCTGGAAGGAGCAGTGGGGTTCAGTGCCCCAGGCTGGTGATGTCTAACACGTACCCTGTGATATTCCTCTGGAGCTGGGTAGGGGTAGTGGTGTTACATCACGGGGCAAGTCTCCAGGGTGTTTGGGGTATTGCTGCTGGCTGGGTGGGCTCCAGGTCTCATTTTCAAGCTCTCTGAGCAATGCTGTGTGCCATCGTATATCATTTTAACATATTCCTTTTCTGCTTAAATCAGCTAATTCAGATTCTGTGGCTTGAGTGTATATCCTGAGTGATACACCTCAGGTATAAATGACACCAACAATAATAGCTAGCATTATTCAGTGTTTCCACATTCCAGGCACTGTCCCAAAAGTGTTTCATATAATAACTCATTTATGCTTAAAACACATCTTCTGTAGTAAGTACCATTGGTAACCCAATTTTACAGTTGAGGAAGAGGCAGCTCAGAGAAGTAAGTGATTTTCGGAAGGTCTCAAGATTTACCCTTTCCTTCTATTAGCTCCTTAGAATTAGGCTTAAGTATGGAATTCAAAATTAAAGTCATCATACCTGGGACTTGTAACTCTGGCTCCTTTGTGTTTGGACCTCAGGTGAGCATTCTTTATGGGGGAACATTTACACCATCTGGGTGTTCCCTGCTGTGAAGCTGAAATGTCACCCAGAGGGGTGGAACTGTGGCTTTTTTTCTTGGTCAGGCTTGCTGCAAACAGCAGAAGCAGGGGCCCAAAGTGAGGCAAGGCCCTGTAGGCTCCTTTGATTCCAGAGCCACCCGAGGGGGTTGGAGCCCTAGCACAAGCTAGCTGCTGGGAAGACAGAAGGTGCTCTCTGGAAATGTCACCACTGACCTCTTAATCACCACCCCGTGATTGAATTAATTAGGCTGAGAGCTCTGCCATCGAGCGGCTCTCACATCTGGAGTAGCTTTATAATGCAGGAAACTGATCGCAGAAGGCCAACTGTCAAGAAGGAGAGTCAGATATAAACATGATACATCACCCAGAGGCTCTGCTTGTGGCTGGGTCATGATTCGTAACCTGGGAGTGATTGATTGTCTTCTCCTTGTTCTAATTTCAGACCAGACACGTTAGGATGATGGTTGGGTTTGACATTTTAGTCATCTTTTTTCATTCCACAAGGAAGTCTAAAGTAACCGTGACTATGGTAGGAGGAAGAGGGAGGAGGGGGGATCAGTTGATGTCAGGATTTTTGCATTTATTTTTCTTGAACCGGTGACAATGAAGTACATATTTGAGGGAATAAAGTCACTGTGTATCAGGGCTGGTTGAGCACCTGGAGCTTTCTCTGCCGGTGTGCTTTGATGCTGTGGTGTATGTGCCTCTAAATCCTGGGAAATAATAAAAGCTGTGTCCTAAAATTTTGCGAAGTTGAAGGCACTTTGTTAAGAAATCCTCTCTCCTAAAACTGCAGAGTGAGGAAAGTGTTTACCTAAATTTTAGGAATGCCAAAGTGGTCTGTATGAAAGCTTTCTTTGCAGATCTGTGATGCATTGACTGAGTTGGTTCATGCCCTACAACATTCTAGGCAGAAGCGCAAGAGAGACTTGGCTTCTTATATACAGATAGAACAATGGAGAAAAAATGATCAACCACAGTGCTCTCTTCAGAGAGTACCCATTGCTGTTCAAATTCTTACATGATCTGCCTCTTTTGAGTTTCTCTCTTGGATTTCCTCTAGTACTTTCTCCAGCCATGCCAGTGAAGATAGTCAGTGAGTCAGTCTATCTACCCATCTGTCTGCACAGTTTGTCTCCCAGGCTTTCATACAGCAAGTCCCTATCAGAAGAGTGAGGGAAAGGCATCCATGTCTGGGGGTGGAGTGATGAGTTCTACTCCCGCTCTCTTGGCGAATCTGCAGTGTGACTGAAGTGCCCCGGGAAGTTTCCTTAACCAAGCTGTCCTCTTTCAGTCTCTTGCAGGGGACCACCAACAAGGGTGGGACCCTCAGGGGAGGTTCCGTTCAGGAGAGGATGGGCCTGGTGCTGACCATGGTGCTTTGAGTGGCACCTGCTGAAGTGAGTCGTTAGGGATCATGGGGAAGAAGATGCCATGAGATTCTGCACAGGTGACAAAGAGTGCTATTTGAAGGCCAGGCAGATGGAGGGCCTCTTCAGACCTAATAGACATCAAAGAGACTGCATATTAGAGCCCGGGTTTATTCAGGAGACTGATTATTACCCAGGACTGGCATGTAATGGGCATTCGTACAGATTTGTCAGATGAATGACTACTCCAAGTGTTAGAGCACAGAGGAAAACACCATTACTGTTTCCCTCTCCACTGGAAAGAATTCCCTCTTTCTTCCACTATCTTTGCCTTCCTCTCCCTCTTTCTACCTTCATTTCCTTCTCTACTTTTTCCCTTCTCCCCATATCTCTCTCCAGCTTGCTAAAACCTCTTTTTACAGAACATATCCAGAAAGAAATGGCCACAATGTTTTTTTTTTTTTCCTGATCTCATACTTACTCTAAGGGGAGAGAGAGGGCTGAAGAAATTTGTCTTGGGAGCCTAAGAGAGATAGGGAACATTCTATAACTCAGTTCTTAGAAACTCTAGTCCTTGGAAATTCTAGAACTGGTTGTAAGATAATTGCTAACAACCGTTTCCACGAATATTCTTTTTAAATTCAAAGACTTGAAAAGACCTAATCAGAAATAGAATCTAGGGGTTCACTTCATTGAGTATAGGACTTGATATGTAGTCAATTAAATATTATTGAGTTGGTGAGTCTTGGAACAACTAAGTACTCAGGCTATAACAGAGGTATGTCCCCATTTTATACAACCCCTACCAAAAGTGTGCGTGCGCACATACACACAAACATGACCCTGGAGGCATATGCAGGTGACTCTTGAATAAACGGGTTTGGACTACATGGGTACACATATATGTGGATTTTCTTCCGCCTCTGCCACTCCTGAGATGGCAGACCTAAACCCCTCCTCTCCCTCCTCCTCCTCAGCCTACTCAATGTGAAGATGATGAGGATGAAGGCCTTTATGATGATCCACTTCTACTTAATAGTAAATATATTTTCTTTTTCTTACGATTTTCTTAATAACATTTTCTTTTCTCTAGCTCACTTTATTGTAAGAACACAGTATATAATACATATATATGTGTTAATTGACTATGTTATTAGTAAGGCTTTTGATCAGTAGTAAGCTATTAATAGTTAAGTTTTAGTCAAAAATTATACAGGAATTTTTGACTGTGTGGAGTCAACACCTCAACCCCTGCCCCCCCTGTGTAGTTTAAGGGTCGACTATATATCAAAATGTCAATGATAGATTATCCCTTGATGGGCTTATAGGTGTTCTTTTCTGTATTTTCCAAAGTTTCTAGAACGAATGTCTATAACTTCCTTAATTATTAAAAAGTATCTTTTTTTTTTTTTTTAAATGACATGTTATTTAGAATAACAATACTTCCTGGCTGGGCGTGGTGGCTCACGCCTGTAATCCTAGCACTCTGGGAGGCCGCGGCTGGAGGATTGCTCGAGGTCAGGAGTTCGTGACCAGCCTGAGCAAGAGTGAGACCCCGTCTCTACTAAAAATATAAAGAAATTAGCTGGACAACTAAAACTATACATAGAAAAAATTAGCCAGGCGTGGTGGCCCATGCCTGTAGTCCCAGTTACTTGGGAGGCTGAGGCAGAAGGATCGCTTGAGCCCAGGAGTTTGAGGTTGCTGTGAGCTAGGCT
>CAUYRT010101598.1:0-18067 GCA_963574885.1 Lepilemur ruficaudatus | reverse complement strand
GCCAATTAATTTGTTTCTATTTATAGTAGAGACGGGGTCTCGCTCTTGCTCAGGCTGGTTTTGAACTCCTGACCTTGAGCAATCCGCCCGCCTCGGCCTCCCAGAGTGCTAGGATTACAGGCGTGAGCCACCGCGCCCGGCTGCAATGTATTTTTAGTATTTTCTAATATGCATGATCAAATATATTAAGTATATTTGAAGGATGTGCATTTTAAAGTTCTTACTATTTAACTAGTTTGAATAACTATAAATTTGCATTTGTAAAGATTAAGGGAAAAAATATCAAACAACATATACCCAGGGAATAATTAGAAATATAATTATCACATAAAATGTATTTCCAAATTAAGTTACTTTAATTAAAAAATTTGTATAATACTATGATTTTTATAGTTCTTTTACTCATTTTAGTTATTACGCTCTGAATTTAACCAATACAATCATTAAACAATGGCATTTTTTAAAAGCTGGCTTTAAGAGTGTTCTAGGACAAAGAAAAGGCTCAGATACATAACGGATAGTGATTACTTGGGCTGAACATGCTTTATACTTTCCCTTTCTCTATCTACATATTTACATTTTTGAGAAGCTATACCAGTATATATGAGAGGAAGAAACTGATGTAGGCATAAAATAAACTACAATCAATTTTTTTCTTCTGAGCTGGTTTCAGAGATAAAAGAAATTAATAATGAGATTTCAACAAAATGTAACTTATAACCATTGATATAACATGCTTATTTTAGTTTTCATATTAACAAAATAGAAAGAAAATTACAA
This sequence comes from Lepilemur ruficaudatus, assembly GCA_963574885.1. NCBI lineage: Eukaryota > Metazoa > Chordata > Mammalia > Primates > Lepilemuridae > Lepilemur > Lepilemur ruficaudatus. The sequence goes on along the minus strand of CAUYRT010101598.1, from coordinate 17,287 downwards.
TAAATTGTTATTGGCAATTTCTTGACATATTATTTTTAATTACTTTTCTGGTTTTTTAAGTTGACAACCAAAAATAAGATTGTTACATTATATAATAGCTATACAGAGAGGATTATGGCTGTCAATATATTAGATATCCCCAGATTTCTATGTTGCATATAATAATAAGTTAATTTTATATATCATTTATATACTGTATACTGATTAGAATCTTATGCAGATTATAATCGTATTATTATAGTTCCCAATTAAAAGAAAATGGAATGTGAGCTTAGTGACATACCGAGGGATATTTTCATAGATATTATAAATACCTCCCAAATCATCAATGAGTAAAAAAACTGTTTTGAAATATTTGTCAAAATACATAGACACTTTCCTTAACTTCAAAATACAATGTTCTGCTTAGGCTCTCACACTCTTTTGAATGCACACTTCCAACCTTTATTTTTTTTTATTTTTATTTTTTTAGGTGAAAATTTTCAGAGAATTTTTTATAGGGCTAAACTAGTATTCCCACAAACTCATGTAATTAAGAGGCTCAGAAAGAAAAAAATAAAAGATAAAAGAACCTACAATTATGTAAAGGTACATGAAATAAACTGTATCATCAGAATAAAGAAAGACTACTAGAGAAATTATTCTGCTTATTTGCATCTATTTAATGACTATTCAGTTGTCTTCAGTATCAAGTTCTCATTAGAATCAAAAATTTAAAAATAATGTAAAAACTATCTCTTGTTGCTCATATCAGTGGGCAAGTAGTGGAATATCAAACAATAATTACAAGTTGTATCTATCTCTATAGTTATATACTGTATGTTTTGTTATATGTAATTACAAAGTGTGTGTGTGATTAGTATGCAGATGTACAGCATGCTCTCAACTATCCCTAAATCATGTTTCAGAAGCAAGTGGATGATACAAGAATGTTTAATTAGATTTTATAAACTATTACTCTGAAAAGGATATCAATGATGTTTTCCTAGATAAAATAGAAGACTTTATTTCACACATTTGGAGAATTTGTGTAATTTAGATGAGTGTAATATTATTATATATGTGTTCAATGAAAAACGAAATGTTAGTTTTTAAAATCAGATAGATAATTTTGACTACTTGTCACCCTGAAGCAATGTAGAGCATAGGCTAATAACAATAACCAAGGATGAATAAATTCGATAGTTTTGATCAAGTCAGGAAAATACACCAACTAGAGAAATGAATGGGTTTAATATAGAAATAGTTAACCTGAAGGTGGGAGAAGGTTGGCAAGAGAGACTCTGAAAACTACAGTCATTGATTACAGTATCCTGAAGCACTGAAGTGGGTAGAGAAGCTGGGTCTACGAAAGAGTCTAGAAAGTTGAAGTAACTGATAGTGGCCCAACGAACTATTGCATTTAACATGCATGGCCGCAAAACAGAAGTTAGAACATTAGTCTGCAAGGTCACCTTATCTGGCCACAAAAATTGTGAAATGAGACCTGAAAAGAAATCAGAGGGTCCAACACATCTGACTACTAGGATTGTGAAAAAAAGGGACTGCAACACCATACGATAATTACTGACTGCCGCAGCTTTCCCAAAATAACAGCCTGTCATCCTGGCCTCGTCATTAGCAAACCCTAACCCTGAACTACATGTCGTGCTACTCAATAGATTATTTTTATTATCATTGTGTTTTAAGGGAAGACAGGCAAACAACAGGGGAAAATGCTGGTGGTTTGCTAAGATCTTAATTTGTTTCTTGATTCCACTTTGATGACAAAAATAGCAATGCTCAAGATTGTAAGAGTAAAATGTTAATTGTTTATTCAATGCTTTCTTTAGTTTTCTTATAGCTATAATAATAGTTATCATATATTAGCCACAAAAGTTTCAAAACACAAAAGGACTCAAAAGACCCCTTTTGATGTCATGCTTTGTGTAATTTTGCACTGAAGGGCACGAAATAGCTTTCATCTACTCACGTTCAAGTTTTATTGATAGAATTTGATCATACATTCTTCCCAGTAATGAGACTGACAGTGTTGACATAAATTTCATTTTGTTTTTCTAATTGCAAAAAAATGTAAAAATTATCGTGCTAGAGAGTGGTATATAAACAATGAAAATAACAATTTATGTGTTTGTTGCCTCCTAAATTGTTATTTAGATACATTATATCTTGGATCAAGTCTTGCTGTCCAGTGATTTCCTAATGATACATGTATTTTTCCTCTGTTTCTGGAAGAAGTAAGGATTGGTACATGACAAAGAACAAGAAGTCTTGATCTGAGAACAAGATTTTCTAAGAATGCCCTGGTGTGCACTGTAGTTGCTGTGTTAATTTGTAATAATAATAATAACTCATCCCTAAATTTCTTTCTTTATTTATTTTATTCCTTTTTTTTTCAAATCTACAATTGTGTGGGTCACTGCCAACATACATAAAATGAGTAAAACCCAATAAGTTTAAAGAAAAATTCTACTTGATTTTTTCTGTATGTGTTTATATTTCCTTATGACTCACTTAAAATGTGATCATTATTGCAGATTTTGGAAACTTCCTGTGTATATTTACTAAATATTAATATCCCAACTACATATTTAATGTTCTTGGTTTTGGTAGAATTATTGGAGTAAGATAAAAAGGATTTTACACATTCAGTATGTTATAAAATAGAAGATTGTCTGATATGAGGAGGATAAATGTAGACTATGTATGGGGTATAGCAAAGAAAGAAATAACCCTAAATAGTTTATATTTCACTGCAGAAGAGGTAAAAGGGAAATATCATTATAGCAGCTCATTATTAACATGTAAATATGTGAACAAAATAAGAATTTATAAGTACCATTGGTACAGAGTGACCAGTAAACACAATAATTAGGCAAAAAATTAATGGGTGTGGTAGAGCTAATTTTTCTGTATGACATACTCTTAGCATGTTGATCTTTTAACATATTCATATGGTGATAAGTACATATAGGACTATCCAGTAATACACCGATCTATATATAGACACAGGAAGGGCCATTATTTTATCTTTTACAGTTTTGAAGCATTTTATATGAAGGCAATTAATAGAACTTTTCATCATATACTATGCATACACTGTTGGAGGTATTTTATTTTTATTTATTTCTATTTGTTTTCTATTTTATTTCTAAGAAACGTGTTCAATTGATTTTTACTATATGAACTTGTTACTTTTTCTTTTCAAATACATACGAATATTTAAATATATAACATACATATGTTGAAACTCATATTTAAACTGTATATATTAAATATGTACAGTTTTTTGGAATGTAAATTACATATCAGTAAAGAACTAAGTGTTCTTACTAAGTAACAAACCAGAAAAAAACACAAAATAAAACAAGGAGATTTTTGATAGTGATGGATATTTTTAACACCTTGGTTGTGATGATTGTATCATGAGTATATACATCTATCCAAACATCAAGATGTGTAAGCCAAATGTGTGAAATTTTGTGCATATAAATTATATCCTTAATAAATCTTAAAAAAACAGACTATGAATGTGAAAAGATATATCATTTGAAAATGATGATAACATTAACTTGTATTATACTATGAGTCCTGTGTTAAATACATGGACCTAATAGTAGAGTATGCTCCAAGGAATTAAAATGTTAATATAAAATTATTTGCTAGAAATATTTCCCACTTTTGTTTTCAAATATAAGACAGGATGTTTTATTAAGACATATTACAAAAGAACAATCTAAGTGAGCTTACTGGGTTTTTTTTTTTTTTTTTTTGCCAAACATTGCTATCAAACTATGTGATTCAGAAACTTCAATTTTCAGACAACTGAAAATATTCACTGAAAATATTTTGCCACAAATTTTAATCACTTCTGTTTATTAGTATATACTTTGTGTAGTGCCTGTATGTTTTTAAGGATTCATCTCTTTGTATTTGAGATTGTATTTAATTATACCTAATGAGGTATTCTCAACTTTCAAAAAAATACACACAAAAAATCTGTCTAAATAAAACATATGGAAAATGTCACTATTTATCATAGGATAAATTATGCATCCCAGATTTTTCAGGTTATTGATGAGAGAGATTGATTCCTAGAGAAGTTTAACAATTTGTTTAGGTCAGATAACTGAGTGTTAGGCTGGATTTAAGATCAAAGCCATCTTATTTCTGAAGTTGGTCCTCTTTGTATAACAACAACTACGACAATAAAATAGTAATAAAACAATAACAATGTAACATAACATCACAAATAAGCCATATCTAGCATTCATTAAATGCTTATCTTGAGTTGATCCATTTTTGAACCCTCACATTAGCTCATATAAACCATTTACAACAATATTACGTAAGTATTATTAACATCTTAATTTCACTGCTAAAGAAGGTGAATCAAAGAGCTTCAATTTACATGTATATATGTCTGGTTTTGTTTCTTATATAAAGGTTTTAAAAAGTTTTTTTAGCCAAATGAGTAAAACATTTAGAGCTAAGGGTTTATTATATAAATCATAAACAATACAAGGTTTAAAAATGAACTACAGGCAAAAAGTTATTTCTTCACAAATAATTGTAAGAAATAGTATAAAATATAAATATAAAATAAAAACAACCTCTTATTAGCTTTGACATAACTAGCTGTATAACGAAGGCAAGTTATACAAGATAGTTTTGTTTTCCTCTCATCTAAAAGTTTCTAAATCTATGAAAACTATTTCTACAATATAATTACATATCCCTATCTCTGAAAAAAACATGTATTTGAACAAAATATTTATTAATAAACGAGAAATGTACCCAGTATATTGTATAAAATTCATAAAATAGATGTTTGATTTGATGTGTTTTTCAATTACCCATCTTAATTTGATACACACCAATAGAATTGAATGTACTACATTAAATTGATTATTAAATATTTTCAAAGATTAGATGAGTAAAACATCCTTATGAGCATGCCTAGAATTAGAAAAATTCTGTGTTTTTAATAATGTTCAGCATGACATTTAAAGAAGAATTCCTTTTGTCAAAAAGAACTTCCAGAGGAATAGATTCAACAAAATATGCCTATATGGAATTAGGACTCCTCTTCTCTTCCATTAATCTAATTCATTTTATTGTACAAAGTTCTCTTATAAATGCATCTGTGCACTGTGGAAATGTCAGTGAATGTAATAGAGGAACTTCCTGGGAGATTTATCATGGGATGTAATTTTTAAATTACCCACGTTGTTGTGCTGGGCAGGATCACAGATTAAACTTATTTGAAATCATTCTTTCTTAGGTGATCTTGAAAATCTTAAAAGGTCATCAGGCTTCCCATTGTAACTGAAAGTTAAAACAAAAGTTAAAGCGTTACAGAAAAGAATTTTACCGAGACATATAGCCATCTCCTCTTTTTGGAAACTTTTGGCTTCCGCTGAGGCGTTTTCAAGGGCAAAGCAAAGTTGAATTAATTTTTTTAAATTAATAATATGTGCTATAGAATTGATGTGTGTGGGGGTGATTTAATATTAACATATTAAATTAAAACTTCCAGTGCTTGGTCAAAAATGTTGAGTTACTATACATGGGATCTTATACAAAAAAGTGAGCAGGCAGTTTCCTGCTCTATAAGATATTAAAGGAAGACAATGGACAAAAGCATGTGAATGTTATATAAAATACTTGAGGATAATAAAAATATCTCTGACAATTTAAGCTATAAGATTATAAACACATAGGTTGATGAAATAGGAATTGGAAATTATACATGTGTGTGTAATATACACACACGTATGGACAATATGGACAGATGCTCTTTGACTAACAATGAGGTTATCCTGATAAACTCATCTTAAATTGAAAATATTGTAAGTCAAAATGACACTTAACACACCTAGCCTATCTTAAACCTGCTCAGAATAATTAGCCTACAGTTGGGAAAAATCATTAAATACTAAAGATCTAATACAAATCCTATTTTATAATAAAGCATTGGATATCTTATGTAATTTAATGAATACTATAAATTATATCAAAATGTGACAGTTTTCCACTATCGTAAAGTTGGATATTACTAAGTTAAACCATTGTAATTCAGGGACTGTCTGTATATACACATATACACTCATATATATTTGGAAACATTGATTTACTCTGGGGAACCTTAAAAGCCCAATCTTTCACTTGCTTTAGCAAGAATTCAAATCAAGATAACTGGTGGCCTGGTGCAGTGGCTCAAGCCTGTAATCCTAGCACATTTGGAGGATGAAGGTTGGAGGACTGCTTGAGGCCAGAAGTTTGAGACAAACCTGGGCAACACAGTGAGGAGATCCTTTCTCTACAAAAATATTAAAAAATTATCCAGGCAGGTTGGTGCATGCCTGTAATCCCAGCTATAATACTTGGGAGGCTGAGTCAGGAGGATCCCTTGAGCCCGCCCAGAAGTTTGGGGTTGCAGTGAGCTAGGATGACGTTACTGCACTCTAGCCTCTGTAACAACAATAACAACAAAAAATAATTTACAAAACAAAGGTTAGTCCAAGAAATAGTGAAAACAACTGACACTCTTTGCATGAAGGAAAGATAATCTTTTGAAGTTTAGTTTAAAACTTTTGGGAGCTTTATTAAATATATTTCATAAATCTTATTTAGCTAAAGTATTTTCAAGTATGATGTATGTATAAGCACTTAAACATTTATTTTGTCATGTTTTAAAATTTTACTAACAAATCATCAAATTTGGAAATTTATCAGAAACTTAACTGAGTTGAGATAAGAAACAGCAGAAATTTAAATGGATAAAAATTAAATTTTAAAATAAAGCAGAGACAATATCACTTAACAGAATGTAAAGGGGGCTTCTACAATGTAGACTTGTATTTTTTTTTTTTTTTTTTTTTTTTGCCTAGAAAAAGCTGAGACTGTTTAAAACCTATTTGGCTCTAGCAGAGTATTATTTAAACAGATGACATAAAGTATCCAGTGTTAAGTGAAACAATAGAATCCATTATTTTGTTCTAGTTAAGATAGTTCAGGTGTTGAGTAAATTAAGTACATTTATAGCTACTAAATTCATATTTACTTTTACATTCAGTTAAACCTTATAGGGCAGTGTACCAATTGAGATCCTATAGGAATCCAATGGCAAGTGCAAATTTAAAACAAATAAATAAACAAACAAATAAATATCAAGAAGGAATTCACTGCTCATATTTTACTAGAATGCAGATTTTTCATAATAAAAATGTTGTACCATAACTAAGATTTCATTTTGATGCATTTTAGTTGGAGGACACAAAATCAACATACAAAAAAAACACTAACATTTCTATATGCCTGCAGGAAACCATCTGAAAAAGAAATCAAGAGAGCAATGCCACTTATAATAGCTACTAAAAATAAAATACCCAGAAATAAACTTAACCAAAGAATTGAAAGATCTTCATAATAAACACTATAAAATATTGATGAAATAAATAGAAGAGGAAACAACTAAATGAAAAGAAATCTCATGTTCATAGATTGGAAGAATTACTATCGTCAAATTGTCCATGCTACCAAATGCAATCGACAGATTCAATATAATCCCAACAAAATACAATGACATTCTTCACAGAAATAGCAAACAAAATCCTAAAATTTGTATGGAACCAGAAAAGACTGTGAATAGCCAAAGCAATCTTGAGCAAAAAGAACAAAGCTGGAGGCATCAGGTTACCTAACTTCAAAATATACCACAAGGCTACAGTAACTCAAATAGTATGGAACTGGCATAAAAACAGACACATGGACCAATGGAACAGACATTAATCCACACATTTACAGCCAACTAATTTTCAAAAAAGTCACCAAGATCATAGATTGAGGAAAATATAGATTCTTCAATAAGTGATGCGGGGAAAACTGGACATCCATATGCAAAAGAATAAAACTAGATCCCTATCTCTCAGCATATAAAAAACTCAAATAACAATGGACTAAAAACTTACATGTAAAACTTGAAACTATGAAGCTACTAGAAGAGAACATTTGGGATATGCAGCAGTACATTTGCCTAGGCCAAGATTTTTTGAGTAAAATCTCAAAAATCACAGGAAATCAAAGCAAGAATTGACAAGGAAGATTACATCAAGCTATGAAGCTTCTGAACAGCAAAGGAAACAGTCACAAAATGAAGAGGCAATATATAGAATGGAACAAAATATTTGCAAACTATTTATCTGGCAAAGGTCTAGTATTCAGAATAAATAAGGAACTCAAGTAACCCAAGAACAAAAAAACAAATTATCCAATTTAAAAGCAGCTAAAATTCTGCATAGACATTTCTCAAAGAAAGGCATACAAATGGCCAACAGGTAGATAGAAAATGTTCAACATCATTAATCATCAGGAAAATGCAAATGAAAACTACAATGAGATATTATCACACAGCGGTTATTTTAAAATGTCTTCTATCAAAAAGCTCAAAACAGATACCGGCAAAAATGTGGAAAAAGGGGAAAATCTCAAACACTCTAGGTAGGAATGTATATTAGTACAGCCACTATGAAAACAGTATGAAGGCTTCTCAATAGACTAAAAATAGAACTACCTTATGATCCAGCAATCCCTGCTAGGTATATATAAAAAAGAAGAAATACTTATATTGAAGAGATATCTGCACTCCCATGTTTATTGCAGCACTATTCACAATAGCTAGGATATGGAATCAACCTAAGTGTCCATCAATGAATGAATGGATAAAACAATGTGATACATTTATGCAACTGTATGTATATCTCAATCACCCGTGTTTGATGATTATACATTGCATGCTTGTATTAAAATATTACGTGTACTCCATAAATATGTAAAATTATTATATATCCATAAAACTTTTAAAAATGCATTTATAAATGAATCAACATATATCTAAACAATCATTAAACATTTCTGAGAATGGTCACTATTATAATGTATTTGAGGACAAAGCCTGGCTAGTCTACTCTTTCATGAAGAGGATAAAGCAGAAGGATTTATGTTATCTGGTAGTGTCTTATTAAACTTTTCATTACAGTATCTAATTCCTTTCATTTCCTTATAGAAGAAATATTAAAGTTGTCAAATAGACTATTTATATTTTGAAATTTAAATCACTTTCTGCACTCAAAGATTCTTGCAATGTTTTATAAAAGCGTAATTGTGTAAGGCCTGACTTGCAATCCAATAGTGGAAAATAACCCTGTAAGTCCTGGTAAAAGCATTTGAGAAAGATATACCAATGTTCCTTCTCACATGGAGGTAGGTCATCAGGTCAACTGGTCTACTCTGTGTTCATTTATTTTTATTAATCTTGTGAAGCAATGATGTTCTGTTTTATCTTGAAATATAGTAGATATGATTATACTTGTCCCTTTTAATTGCAAGGATTTATAGTCTATATTATACATTTGAAATTTTCTCAGTAAACTTTTTGTACTCAGTCAGTATCTCATTTAAAAATGCATTTCCCTAGATTTACTACTTATTCATTTCCCTCTTTGGCTTATGATTGAACTGAAAAATAACTAAAGCCAAGAACTACCAAAAACTTGGAGAGAATTTCATCTGCCAAATTTATTTTTAAGTTTGGGATCTCAGACAGGATTAAGAGCAGCTGGTATATCTGAGTCATGGTTGTTAGGGCAAATGAAACCAAATAACGTAACCCAAGTACATCATTTGTAAATATATCTAAAACTTTTTCTGTTGCTAATATGTCTAAGAAATTGTTCATGCTCAATCTCAAAGAAGACTTGTACTTACATACCTAAAGCTATGTCTATCGATTTATGATAAAGGCTCAATTCTTTTTTTGGCTTAGATTTCTGACAGCCAACTTAGACACATGAACAAAAAGAACTTTGAAATGCTAAAGCTATGAGAAAGTTTACATTTTATGTACTATGTATGCTAAAACCGATCCTGATAGGATTATATATTTTCACAGGGTTAAAATTGTTGTTAATGCTTGAAATAATGCAAAAATTTCTAAACTCCCTTTCTATTGTCCATTCCTTTAAGCAGTAAACCTTATTTTCTAAATATTGACTACTTCTAATGTGCGATGTAATATTTTAAATTCTTAGAGTGATTAATTCATTTACTTCTTATAAAAACACTGTACTATAGCTACTGATCACTCCATTTATTGAAGGAAGAATCTGTGGGACTAGATAATATTTTTTTTTTAAGATCACACAAAAAGTGATGATCTGTACCCAAGACCATGTAGTTGGTCAGGATGCTAGGTTTCCTCTCTTTTGCTAGGAATGTTTGCAACAGAAAGCTACATTTTTTGTATAGAAAATAATATGAGCTCAAATGTAGTGGCAGAATGACTATATAATCTTTCTTTCTAAAGACAATAGTTTATTGTAAACATTATAGCATCGGGAAGGCATAAGATATCCTGAGGGAGTAAATATACAGACAGACAGTGGCATAATATATAAAAATAAAACTCTGACCCACAATCTGGGCAGCAATCAGCCCAAGAAACTGACCCTTTAGCTGCAATAAACAACTCAGGAAGACACTCTGGCTATCTGTAAGTCAGATTTGTAGCTTGATTGTTATCTCTAGTTACTGATCCAGAAAGCTAATCATAAGCTTTGTAACAATCAGTCCAAAGTGTCCAGAACTTTATTAATAACTGAAAAATTTCTTAATTTTTGCCCCCACTTCCAACTGAGGACCAACTGGAGAAAGGCAGGTATGCACTCCTAACCAATCACATGGTAGGCCAAGCTCATTAGCCCATGCACAGCTCCGCCATGCCAACATCCTCCAATCAGGAATACATGAAGTCTTCTCTGTTTCTACTATCAAGCTTGAGTCTGCCAGAATGCAAGTGACTGTGACTGACTTACTTCCAAGAGCAAGCTTTGAAAATATAGCCTTTGCTTATTCTCATTTGGTTGGTCTTTGCTTATTTCCACAACCCTACAGTATTTTAAATCTGAATTCACCTTACTTGCTTTGAATAATATTGGTCCAGATTATACTACAATTCATGCTGTGCTTAGTGTCTTAGCTTGTTTTCTGTTGCTATAACAGACTATCACAGACTAAGTAATTCTATAATAAAGAAAAGATTTGGCTCACAGTTCAGGAGGCTGAGAAGTCAAAGGGAATGGCACTGGCATCTAGCAAAGGTCACCCCATGGTGGAAGACAGAAGCAGGCATATGAGATGAGAGAAATAAACCAAGTCAAATTCATTTTTATAGCAAACCCAATCTCACGAGAACTACTCCACTTCAGTGATCATGGCATTAATCCATTCACAAGGGCTGAACCCTCATGAGCTAACCATCTCTTAAAAGCCCACCCCCCAATACTGTTACACTGTGTTAATAACAGGAGTTATGCTTGTAACCAAAAGAGGAATATGCAAATTAAATTTAAAAGAGACTACACATGGAAATTAAGTATCACAGACAATAGTAGTGAATAACTGTTGTCATGTACCTCTGTTACTGTTACATTGGCTATTAAATTTTCACATGATTTTTGGTGGAGACATTGAAATCACGACCTTACACTCTGGGACAACACAGGCCAGAACTTTGTCTCTGATATATATGGTTGTGGATTTTATAGGAATGGAACAAACAGGATTAGGGGAGAAAAGACGACAGTGATGTTTAGATAATTAGAAATTTGATGACATAGAGGTACATCCCAACAGTTGTCTGTGATACTTAATTTCCATGTGTAGTCTCTTTTAAATTAATTTGCATATTCGTTTTTTGGTTACCAACATAGCTCCTGTTACTAACAATACAGCAAATGTGATTTTCTATTAACAATGAAACAACCAAAATGTATCATTGTCATCTTCTTATTTTCTTGGTTAACCTTTTCCCTGTTCTCTGCTCTTCAATTGTTTTAATACTGACCTCTAGTCAGCCTAAAATACCCACCACAACGGTTTGTTTCCTAGTTGAAGAGTTGCCTCTGCTTTCTTTTTGTCAAAGAGAATCACATCTCTTGAGTGCTGCCTTAGCACTTTCTTCCAGTCACAGTGAGATAGATTATCAGGCTCATGTTAGATGATCTGTCAAGAGTATTGAGCCTGCATTGTGTAAATTAGTCTTAGGAAACAAAATGACAAAGCTTGCTTGGAAAAAAACTCACAAATCTCATGAATTTTAAGCACAAATTAATTATACTATAAAATGAAAACCACAGTTATCTAGAAAACACAAAGTTTAGTGCATTCAATTATTTACAAATGACACCTGTATCTTGATATGGAAAAATATGTTGGAGAATTTTTATAATTAATATTTTTTTCTGATAAAACTGTAATGATTTCTATACAACATGCATTTTATTCAAGAGTCTGCAAGCCCAAAAAGTACTTTGAATTTTGGGAAAATAAATTTAAATTATGCTTCCTTAATTCTCCTAAATAGTTTTCATCAGGTCATATTTATAAAATCAAATCCTTATTAATAATAGAGAGTTCTTATAAACTAACATCTTCCCTTAGTCATAATATAAAAATCAAAGTCTCTAACTGATCTGTCAATGCAAAAGTGATTCCACTTGCTTTGTTGAAAATACTTATAGATAATATTAATAGTAGTAGTAAGTTTAATTTTAGCATTTTACAATTTTACATTTTACAGAAATGTATACTTTTCACTATTGCAATGGAAACAAACCCATAGTAAATGCATAAAAATCAAGGTAATCAGGATAGATTTTCCACTGTTGTCTCCAAGTCTAGCAACTGAACTCAATGGAAACAATCCCTTTGTAATCAACCACTCTATACGCACACCACATTTGTGGAATTTCAGCTTAGCTCTGCATTTAAAACAGGCAATCTAAACATGTTCTCAGAGGATAAGAATAAGCCCCGAAGAGCCACTCTTTAAACTTTATATTTTTCACAGAAACTAGACTTCAAAGATATTCTGAAAACACCATAAAGTTTCAAACTACAGTGCCCTCAAACTTCGCACATGGCTCCTATTACATCAATCAGAATCCTCTGTGCATGGACTCAGGGCAAAGCATAACCTTTTATATGGTAGACAATATGTTTGAAATGACTACAGAAATGTCTGAAACTTCAAACACTGTGCTGAATTTACACTTTCAAAGGACACTTAGTTTTAGGACTCCAACAAATGCTAAATATGCTGCATTTTACTAGTTTAATTCCAAATTTTAAAAACTTCAGAGAATTTTTTTTTCTTTTTTTATTTGAAGGTCAAAATTACATTAACTAAAAACATCAAAAATGTTAGGGTAATATGCTGACTTTTAAATATCTTTTCAATCAGTTATTTCTTCTTACACAAAGTATTGATTTATTGAGTAATAATAGTAAAAGCAATCTGAAACATAATATTGTGAGGAAAAACATTGAATGCACCTTAATGGCAATTATAAACTGGAAAACAAAATCAAAACAAAAACATGCAGTATGTAAGGAGATATTTACAAAATAAATGTGACATTTTAAGTAACATTCGCTGATCACATTTATGATTAAACTTCATGAAGTTGTAATGCCTTTGGATCCCTGTATTGTAGATTGGTGATTATTCATCGGATATGATAACATCACAAATTGAGCGTTCTTTTCTATAAGAGATTTCGAGTGCTTTTCTGTTCCCTGGAATATGTGAAATATTTTTTGTATTTAATTGAAATAATGTAGGTTACATCTGCAAGAGAAAGGGTTTTTAAACTCCTTTCTCACTGTTTCTCATTATTTGTGGAATGCACTATTCAATATTTTATATATATTTTATAAAGGCCAATGAACTTTTATGTAGGTCCAATGAACTTTCTCATTTCCAAAATCTACTGTTCGAATGAAAGTATTACTTAGAGGCATAAGCTGCTGTCAGCAAACCCATTAATAATATTGAGTGGTCAAAAAGAAAAAAAAATCGAAATAAAATATTTGATGTATTTTAAAATAGGATATAATACAGGAATAGGAAAGTTAGAAACTTTAGAAAGTAGGAAAGAGAAGAGGAAGTAAAAATACGAGAGCTCCAAAATGAGCTCTAACTACTTGATTATTTCTTACTCTAACTTTACTGTCAAGTTAAAATTTGACCATAAAATAGTGACACAAGTTGTCCTGTTATTTACAGTTCTCTAACAATTACTAAATTTTCATGTCAGGCTGGATTTCATTAGCAACTCAACATGTTATCACAACATAAGATTCATGTAGCGGGTTAAGCAGTCAAATCTGGAGAAAAGTTTCATTTAGTAGAAAAGTTTATGAAAAAGCCTTTGTTTTCTAGAGGAAGAAGTATTTATTTAAACAAAGAGTTCCTAGGACAGTTACTCCAGGAGTTGGGGAATAAAATAACAAAGAAACATTATCTTGGGATTATAGGAAACTATTTAGCATTAAGTATGGTATAATCATTCTAATTTGGAAAGATTCATGGTCCCAGACAGAGATAAAGAAGCCCTCTGGAATCTCTATTATGCAAGATTTTTTTTTTAACACCTTTTAGTATCTGAAATTGGGAGATCCTGGGAGAGAGGCTCAGCATCTAGGTCAGCAGAGTATCTGGGGGAAGATTGATGAAGCAGCTATCTGTCAACAGGACTGAAGTGTTTCAATTTCTTACAAATTGGTTTCATCTTTGATGTGTACTATGGTAAATATCAGGATCCATCACATATTTAACAATTTTATTTCATATAAGATTTCTACCTACAAAACTAAGGATACATAATAAAAGAGATCTCCTGTCCTTAGCCATCTGTTCTCACACTACAACTCACGTCAGCAACGTGCTACCATATGTTAGAAGTTTCTCTAGTACTATTTCACAATTTTGTTTTTTAGTATCAAGACATGATGTCACATGAAATGCTACCTTTGGCCAAGTTAAGATAGAGGTCACCAGATTTACTTTCCCAATGAATATATATATATATATATATATATAAAGAAAACATATAAAACAATAGTTTTCAGATATTTAAACAACAGGCAGAATAGCTGAAAGAAGGGAAATGAATAAGTCGAACCCTAAATTATTTCAATGTACTACCTGAAGAAGGTTTCCAGGTTGCAGTTCAGTGAGGGGAAAATCAAGCAGACCCCAGATGAGTCCTGAACTGTGGAGGCAGAGCTGAGAGTCAGGGGAATCCAACTCACCAAGAGTTCACAGGACAGAATAGTGGAGAGGAAAGATCTGTACAGACAGAGCTCTAGAAGACTCAGTTTTCTTCCACTGTTTATTAGAGTATTGATTGGCACAGGTACTTGAAGAAAATGTGAGAGGCAGGGCAAAGAAACAAGTGGAAATATTAGAGGAAACAGGACCTGTTGCTCACATAATGATGAAAATTCACCTGGTCTTATCAACCTGCTGAAAAACATCATGGTTCGCAGGGTATGGTGCAGTATTCAGAAGGTTCTTGCCTCAGGTATTTGTAACAACAAGTTATAGATTAAATACTGCTCTGTTCACATCTAACAAATCTTAAAGGCAAGGACCAAAAGAATGAAATTATTTCCAAGTAAATTGACTGTATGTTTTAATATAACTTAAGAAAATGTATAAAAACACACATGTATTCAGCAACTACCAAGGTAAAATTAACAAGCTCGAGCATCTAACAAAACTTAGCAGGCAAGCCAAGAAGGAAAATGTGAAGAAAACAAACCAATTGAAACCAAACTGGATATGACACAGATGCATATTTATAATATTTAAAAGACAAACAAATTGAAATTATATAGAATAAAAAGCAGGGAAAGCTATTATAATAATTGAATACAAAATCAAAGATCTTACGAACAAATTATAGTGGACTAATGTATATGGAATAGGAGCTTCTAAATAAGAGAGAGAACAGAATTTTTTTTTAATTTGAAAAAAGTTAAAAAGCCACAGTTTCAATAAATTAAATGAAACCCAAGAAAGACACATGAACTAAACTATAGCCAGGTATACCATAAACAAATTACTCAAAACTAGTAGGAAAGACAAAAATCTTAGAAGCAACCTGAGAAAAATTCTGTGCGTAAGCAGAGACAAGAAACAAAGACAAGGATTACAGCAGATTTCTTATCAGCAAAAAAAAAAAAAAAAAATTGAAGCAAGAAGAAAGTGAGTCAGTATCTTTAAGATAATGAAAGAAAAAAAAATGTCACATTCTACTCCTAGCAAAATACTTTTTAACGTCAAAAGTAAAATTTTGCATGGTTTCAGATACAGACGTTTAAAAAAAATCATCACAAGCATGACTGAATTGACTGAATTACAGGAAATGATAAAGAACTTCCTTCAAGAGGAAAGAAAATTAAACCAGATAAAAATGCATAAATACAAAAATAAATGAAGAGCAGTAATGTAATTGTTGGTAACTGTGTAAGTTTTTTTTGTTATTACTTAAATATTAAACAACAAAATGACTGAATAAAACATATCAATATAGTCTGGACTTTATAACATATGTAGAAATAAAATGTGAAAAAATACAGCTCAAAGGCTGGTAAGAGATAAAAGGAAGCATGCAATTTTAAGAATCTTATACAATAAGTCATAAAATGTTGTATGGAGCTTGACTTTAATAAGGAGTGTTGTATGCTATTATATAAACCTTAAAGCAAGAATAAAAATAATACAATTTAGGATTATAGATAATAAGCCATCAAGGGAGAAAAAATGGAATTGAAAAAATACCCAAGTAATCCAAAAAATGCTATGACCAGTAAAAGGGAAGAAAGAACTGAAGGGATGACTCAAAAACAATTGTTAGGATGGTAGATTTAAAACTAACCATATTAATAATTGTATTAATGTGCACACTCTAAATATGACAAACTGCCTAGATTGAATGATCAAATAAAAAAAAGACACCACTTAATATGTCATACAAAAAACTCAATTTAAATATAAATTCCCAAGTAGGTTAAAAGAAAAAAAATAAAAATAAAAAATGTTATCATTCCAGACAAAGTAGATTTTAGAGAATATCATAGTACTAATGATAAAGAAAGCCCTTTCAAACTGATAAAGAAGTCAGTTCTTCAAGAAGACATAATGATCCTAATGTATGTACCTAGTAACAAAACTCCAGAATACCTGAAACAGAAATGTTTGGGCTTCAAGGAGAAATCTCCAAATCAAAAATTATAGTTAGAAATTACAATATCATCTATCTATAATTGACTGAAATAGTAGACATGAAATAAATAAGAACTCTTTAAGAAGTCTATCAACTAGTTTGCAGTCCCACCAGCAGTGTAGGAGTGTTCCTATCTCTCCGCATCCACGCCA
>CAUYRT010101597.1:0-22166 GCA_963574885.1 Lepilemur ruficaudatus | reverse complement strand
TTGAGTTTTCTAACAATCCATGTTCGGAAATCTTCCTCTGTCAGATTAATCGTATCAAGTAGGTTGCTATCAGTTGGTGATGATAGAGAATTTATTTTTGAAGGCGATTTTTCTGTCTGATTCTTCATGTTTCCTGTGATCTTTCGCTGGTTCTTTCTCATCTGTGTTCTTTGTCAAGGATCAGAGTTGCTGGGACTGGATTATGAACCACAATCTGAAAGGCTGCTTATATGTTCTTTCAGCCTCCAGCAGGGAATCGATTTCTTAACATTTATATTAAGAAGGGCATATTGAGTGGTTAACATTTGTGATATTTGACATGGTGAGTTTCTTTTAAATACTCATTAGTTTTTTCAGCTTTATGGAGGTAAAATTGATATAAAATGTGTATATATAAGTACAAAGTGTACAATGTGATGTACTGATAGACATATATATTGTGAAGTGATCACCACATTCAAGTTAATTAACATATCCATCATCTCATATAGTTACCTTTATTTTTCTTTTCTTTTTGTGATGAGAATACTTAAGATCTACCCTCTTAGTAAATTTC
This sequence comes from Lepilemur ruficaudatus, assembly GCA_963574885.1. Taxonomy (NCBI): domain Eukaryota; kingdom Metazoa; phylum Chordata; class Mammalia; order Primates; family Lepilemuridae; genus Lepilemur; species Lepilemur ruficaudatus. The sequence goes on along the minus strand of CAUYRT010101597.1, from coordinate 21,610 downwards.
AAGTATACATTATAGTCATCATGCTGTACATTGAGTCTCCAGAAATTATTCATTTTATAACTGCCAGTTTGTATTCTTTAGCCAATATTTTCCCATTTTCCTCATTCCCATCGTAATCACACTTCTACTTTGTTTTTTTCTGAACTTGACTTTTTTATGTTCCATATCTACATGACATCATCCAGTATTTGTGTGATCCTTTCTGTTCCTGTTAATTTCACTTAGCATAAGGTCTTCCAGGTTCATCCATGTTGACACAAATGGCAGGATTTCTTTCTTTTCCTAAGGCTGAATAATATTCCATTGTGTATGTACATATATGTGTTTGTACACATATACACCACGTTTTTTAAAATCCATCATCCAATAATGGACATTTAGGTTGTTTGCATATGTTGGCTATTGTCAATAATAGTGCAATCAACATAGGAATGCTAATATTTCTTTAAGATAATGATTTTCATTTACTTTGAATATATATCCAGAAGTGGCATTGCTGAATCATATGGTAGTAGTTCTATTTTTAGTTTATTGGAGGAACCACAATACTGATTTCCGTAATGGCTGTACCAATTTATATTTCCAACAACAGTGCACAAGGGTTCCCTTTTCTCCATATCCTTGCCAACACTTGTTATCTTTTGGCTTTTTGAATACATCCTAACTGGTGTGAAGTGATATCTCATTGTGGTTTAGCTTTTCATTTCCCAAAATTAGTGATGTTGAGTACCTTTTTATTTACTAGTTGGCCATTTGTATATCTTCTTTGGGAAAATGTCTGTTTAGGTCCTTAGCCTATTTTTCAATCAGGTTGTTTTCCTGCTATTGAGTTGTATGGGTTCCTTGTACATTTTGTGTATTGCTACGGTTTGAATGTCCCCTCCAAAACTCATGTTGAAACTTATTCCCAAATGTGATGGTATTGAGAGTTGGGGTCTTTAAGAGGTGATTGTGTAATAAGGATTCTGCCCATATGAATGAATTAATCTGTAATAGATTAATGGGTTAATACATTAATGGATTATCATGGGAAAGGACCTAGCGGCTTATGAGGAAGGGAGACCCGATTGCAGCATGTTAGCACGCTTAGCCACCTCACCATATGATGCCTTGCACCACTTTGGGAACCTACACAGAGTCCCCACCAGCAAGAAGGCTCTCACCAGATGTGCTCCCTCAAATTTGGACTTCTCATCCTCTGTCAGTGTAAGAAATAAATTTCTTTTCTTTATAAATTACTCAGTTTCAGGTATTCTGTTATAAGCAACAGAAAATGGACTCAGACAAATATTAACCACTTATTGGATATATGGTTTGCAAATATTTTCTCCCATTCTGTGGGTTGCCTTTTTATTTTGTTGACTGCTTCTTGTGCTGTGCAAAAGCTTTTTTTGTTTGATGAGGTCTCATCTATTTATTTTTGCTCTCGTTACTGTGTTTCTGGTGTCTTATGCAAAAAAATAATTTCAAAGACCAACATCATGGAGCTTTCCCCCTGTTTTCTTATAAGAGATTTACAGTTAAAGTCTTATATTTAAGTCTTTAATTCATCTTGAGTTTATTTTTGTGTATGGTGTATACGGACTAATTTCTTTTTTATTTTTGTATATGGATATCCAGTTTTCCCAATGCCATTTGTTGAAGATACTATTTTTCCCTATGTGTATTCTTGTTACCTTTGTTAAACATTAGTTGATTGTATATATGTGGATTTATTTCTGGAATTTCCATTGATACTGTTTTGATTACTATAGCTTTGTTGTATATTTTGAAGTGAGGGAGTGTGATGTCTCCAGCTTTGTCCTTCTTGCTCAAGATTGTCTTGGCTATTTGAGGTCTTTTGTGGTTCCATATGAATGTCTGGATTTGTTTTTCTATTTCAGTGAAAAATGCCATCAGAATTTTGATAGAGATTTCGTTGAAACTTTAGATCACTTTGTTTAGCATTGATATTTTCAGAATAATAAATCCAATCATTGAACACAGGATGTCTTTCTTTCTATTTGTTTGTGTCATCTTCAATTTCATTCATCGTTTTATTTTTTCAGTGAGCATATTTTTCACCTCCTTGGTTAAATTTATTTGTAAGCATTTTTTTGGTAGCCATTGTAAATGGAATTGTTTTCTTGGATAATTCATTGTTAGTGTATGGAAATGCTCCTCATTCTTGTATGTTGATTTCATACCCTGCAACTTTACTGAATTTGTTTATTTATTGTAACAGTTTTTTTGTTGGCATCTTTAGAGATTTCTCTAACAATAAAATATTGCATGGCTGGATACTTTTTGGATAGCCTTTATTTATAAGATCATATCATGTCCCAAGAAATAATTTACTTCTTTCTTTCTGATTTGGAAGACTTATTTCTTTCTTCTGCCTAATTGCTTTGACTAGGACTTCGAGTAGTATGTTGAATAGAAGTGGTTAGAGTGGGCATACTTGCCTTGTTCCTTACCATAGAAGAAAAGCTTTCATTTTTCGCCATTGACTAGGATGTTAGTTTTAGGCTTGTTGTATATGGTCTTCATTATGTTTAGGTACTTTCTCTCTATACCTAATTGCTGAGATTTTTCATTATGAAAGGCTGTTGAATTTTTCAAATAGTTTTTCTGCATCCATCAAGGTGATAATAATTTTTCCCTTCATTTTCTATCCCATTTATTGATTTGTATAGGTTGAACCATTTTTGCATCCCAGGGATTATGGTGCATGATCATCTTAATGAGTTGTTGAACTCAGTTTGGTAGTATTTAATTGAAGATTCTTGCATCTATATTTATTAAGGATATTGGATTGTAATTTTCTTTCCGTGTAGACTGGCTTTGGTATCAGGCTAATGTTGGCCTGGTAAAATGAGTTTGGAAGTGTCCATCTTCTTTATTTATTTGAAGAGTTTGAGAAGAATTGGTATTAACTCTTCATTAATTGTTTGGTGGAATTTACCTGTGAAGCCATGTGGTTGTGGACTTTTCTTTGATGGGAGATTTTTTTATTACTCATTTAATCTCTTTACTAGTTATAAGTCTATACAAATTTTATGTTTCTTCATTATTCAGTCCTAGGAGGTTGTATGTATGTGTCTAGGAATTTACCATTTTTTTCCTAGGCTATTTAATTTGTTGGTGTATAATTGTTCATAGTTGTCTGTTACGATCTTTTGTATTTATGTGGCATCAGTTGTAAAGTCTTTTCTGTCATTTCTGATTTTATTTACATGAATCCTCTCTTTTTGTTAAGCCTAGCTGAAGGTTTGTCCATTTTGTTTATCTTTAAAAAAATTCAGTGTAATTGATTGCCCCTATTGTTTTTCCAGTCTCTATTTCATTTATTTCTTCTCTGACCTTTGTTATTTCCTTTCATCCACTACGTTGGGCTAGGTTTGTTCTTCTGTTTCTAGTTCCTTGAGGTATAACGCTAGGATGTTAACTAATTAAGATCTTTCTTTTTCCTTCATGCAATTTTTTTTGCTATAAACTTCCCTCTTAAAACTGCTTTAGCAACATCCTATAAGTTTTGTTATGTTTTCATTTTCATTGGTTCAAGATACTTTTTAATATCCCTCTTGATTTCTCCTTTGATCCTTTGTTGTTCAGGAGGGTTGTGTCACAAATTTGTGAATTTTCAATTTTCCTCCTGTTACTGATTTTTAGTTTAATAACACTGTAGTCAGAAAAGACACATCATATGATTTCAATCTTCTTAATTTTGTTGAGACTTGCTTTGTGGTCTATCATATGATCTATCCTCAGAACATTCCAGATGCACTTGAGAAGAATGTGTATTCTGCTGTCGTATTGAATGTTCTGCTGCTGATGTTCATTAGGTCCATTTGGTCTAAAAATAAGTTGGAGCCTAATGTTTCCCTTCTTATTATTTTCTGCATTGATGATTTATTTATTATTGAAAACAGGTATGGAAGTCCCTATTATTATTATTGTATTGTTACCCTTTTCCCTCTTCAATTCTGATAATATTTGCTTTATATATTTATGTACTCTCATGCTGGGTTCATATATAATTATTATATTCTCTTGATGAATTGACCCTTTATCATTATGTAGTGGCCTTTCTGCCTCTTGATACAGTTTTTGATTTAATGTCTATTTTGTATAATATAAGGATAGCCACTCTTACTCTCTTTTGTTTTCCATTTGCATGAAATGTCTCTTTCCATCCCTTCACTTTCGTTCTATACAGGTCCTTAAAGCTGAAGTGAGTCCCTTGTAGGCAGCATATACCTGAGTGTTATTTTCCTCTATCCATTCTCCACTCTATGTCTTTTTTTAAACATCAGCATATTACGGGGGTACAAATGTTTAGGTTACCTGTATTGCCTTTGCCCCACCTGAGTCAGACCTTCAAGGGTGTCCATCCCCCAGACGGTGCACAGTGCACCCATTAGGTGTGAATATACCCATCTCCTCCTGCCCCTCCCATCTGCCCGACACCCGATGAATGTTACTACTATATGTGCACATAAGCGTTGATCAGTTAATAACAATTTGATAGTGAGTACATGTGGTGCTTGTTTTTCCATTCTTGGGATACTGCAATTAGTAGAATGGGTTGAGCTCTATCCAGGATAATACAAGAGGTGCTAGATCACCATTGTTTTTTGTGGTTGAGTACTACTCCAAGATATACATATACAACATTTTATTAATCCACTCATGTATTGATGGGCACTTGGATTGTTTCCACATCTTTGCAATTGTGAATTGTGCTGCTACAAGCATTCTAGTGCTGATGCCTTTTTTATAGAATGTCTTTTTTTCCTTTGGGTAGATGCCCAGTAATGGGACCAAATGGTAGTTCTACTTTTAGCTCTTTGAGGTAACTCCATATTACTTTCCACAGAGGTTGTACTAGTTTGCAGTCTCACCAGCAGTGTATGAGTGTTCCTATCTCTCGGAATCCACACCAACATTTGTTGTTTTGGGACTTTTTGATAAAAGATATTCTCACTGAAGTTAAATGATATCTCACTGTCATTTTGATTTGCATTTCCTTGAATTATTAGAGATGTTTAGCATTTGTTCATATGTTTTTTGGCCAGTAGTCTATCTTCTTTTGAAAAGATTCTGTTCATGTCCTTTGCCCACCTTTTAATGATTTTAATGATTTTTTTGTTGTTGTTGATTTTCCTGACTTCTATATAGATTCGAGTTATCAGCCCTTTATTAGATGTGCAGAATGCAAATATTTTCTCCCATTTTGTAGGTTTTCTGTTTGCTCTCATGATAGTTTCCTTGCCTGTGCAGAAGCTTTTTAATTTGATAAGGTCCCATTTATTTATTTTGGTTGTTGCTGTGATTGCCTTTGGGGTCTTCTTCATAAATTCTTTGCCTAGGCTAATGTCTATAAGAGTTTTTCTGACATTTTCTTCTAGAATTCTTATAGTTTCACACCTTAGGTTTAAGTCTGTTATCCACTGTGAATTGATTTTTGTGAGAGATGAAAGGTGCAGATCCTGTTTCAGTCTTCTACATGTGACTATCCAGTTTTCCCAGCACCATTTATTGAAAAGGGATTGTTTTCCCCAGTGTATGTTTTTTTGTCTGCTTTGTCAAAGACTAGACAGCTATATGAGGATGGCTTTGTATCTGGATTCTCAGTTCTGTCCATTGGTCTATGTCTCTGTTCTTGTGCCAATACCATGCTATTTTGGTTACTATAGCCTTGTAGTATAGCTTGAAGTTTGCTAAATTGATGCCTCACAATTTGTTCTTTTGCTTAAGTTTGTTTTTGCTATATGAGTCTTCTCTTGTTCCATATGAAGCATAGAATTGTTTTTTCTAAATCTGTGAAAAATGATGTTGGTATTTTAATAGGGATTACATTGAATCTGTAGATCACTTTGGGTAGTATAGACATTTTAATAATGTTGATTCTGCTGATCCATGAGCATGGTATGGTTTTCCACCTGTTAATGTCCTCTGCTCTTTCCTTCCTCATTGTTTCATAATTCTCCTTGTAGAATTTTCTTTAGTTAAATATATTCCTATATGTTTTATTTTCTTTGTTGCTATTGTGAAGGATATTGAGTTTTTGTTTGGTTTGACCGATTTTGGAAAGTAGGAATGCTACTGATTTGTGTACATTGATTTTGTAACCTGAGACTTTGCTGAATTTATCAATTCCAGTAGTCTCATGGCAGAATATTTGGGGTTTTATAGATATAAGATCATATTGTCAGCAAAGAATGATAGTTTAACCAATTTTGCCCTCATTTGGATGCCCTTGATTTCCTTGTCTGATTGCTCTGCCTAGTACTTGTCTGGACTTCCAGCACTATGTTGAATAGAAGTGGCGATAGAGGGCAAATTTGTCTGGTTCCAGTTCTAAGTGGGAATGTATTCCATTTTTCCCCATTCAGTATGATATTGGCTGTGGGTTTTGCATATATGGCTTTTATCATTTTTAGGTAAATCCCATCTATTTCTATTTTGTTAGGCGTTCTTATCATAAAAGGGTGCTAAATTTTGTTGAATGCTTTTTCTGTGTCTATTGAGAGGGTCATACAGTTTTAGTTTTTGCTTCTATATATGCAGTAAATTACATTTATAGATTTGTGTATGTTGAACCTGCATCTCTGGAATGAAGCCCACTTGGTCATGATGGATTTTTTGTTTTGATAAGTCCCTGAATTCTGTTTGCTAGGATTTTATTGAGAATTTTTGCATCTATATTCATAAGGGATATTCGTCTGTAGTTTTCCTTTTTTGTTGTGTCCTTTCCTGTTTTTTTTTGTTTGTTTTTTAAACAACTTTATTGAGTATAATTGATGTACCCCAAACTGAATATATTTAATGTATATAATTTGATGAGTTTGGACATTTGCATACACTTGTGAAATCATCACCACAATCAAGGTAATAGATGTATCTACCACCTCTAAAAGTTTTCTTATGTCTCTTTGTTTTTTGTTTGTTTGTGTTTTTCTCTTGTTGTTGTAGGAACACTTAACATGAAATCTACTCCCTTAATATATTTTTAAGTGCACAATACAGTATTGTTAACTATAGGTACTCCAGATCTCTAGAACTTACTCATCTTGCATAACTGAAATGCTATACCCATTGAAAAATGACCTCCTATTTGGTATCAGGGTGATGTTGGCTTCATAGAACGTGTTGAGGAGGATTCCTTCCTTCTCCATGTTGTGGAATAATTTCTGCAGGATAGGCACCAGTTATTCTTTGTAGGTCTGGTAAAATTCTAGTGTGAAACCATCTGGTCCAGGACTTTTTTATAGGAAGGTTTTTTATTGCTGCTTCAATTTTGGTACTTGATATTGGTCTGTTCAGGAATTCTATTTCTCCCTGATTGAGCCTGGGGAGGCTGTGTGTTTCTAAGAATTTTTTCCATTTCCTCCACATTTTCAAGTTTATGTTCATAAAGATTTTTATAGTATTCATGGATGATATTTTGTATTTCTGTGGCATCAGTTGTAATTTCTCCTTTTTCATTTCTGATTGAGCATATTAGAGTCCTTTATTTTCTGTTTCTGGTTAAACTGGAAAGAGGTGTGTCAATTTTGTTTAATTTTTAAAAGTACCAACTTTAGTTGTATCAGCTTTCCATATAGTTTTTTGTTATTGATTTCATTTAGTTCTGCTCTGATCTTTGTTATTTCTTTTCTTGTGCTGGATTTGGGGTTGGTTTACTCATCCTTTTCCAGTTCTTTGAGATGATTCCTTAGATTGTTGATTTGTGATCTTTCTGTCTTTTGGATGTAGGCATTTATGGATACAAATTTTCCTCTCAGGACTGCTTAGGCAGTGTCCCACAGATTTTGATAACTTCTGTCTCCTTTATCATTTAGTTCAAAGAATCTTTTGATTTCCATCTTAATTTCCTCCTTAACTCAGTAATTGTTCCAGAGAAGGTTGTTTAGTTTCATGACTTTGTGTGATGATGAGAGTTTCTATTGGAGTTTATTTCTGATTTCATTACACTGTGGTTTTAGAAGATTCATAGTATAATTTCTATTTTGTTAAAATTTCTTGAGACATATTTTGTGGCCTAGCATATGGTCAGTCTTACAGAATGTCTCATGAGCTGATAAGAAAAACATAGATTCAGTGGTTTTTAGGTAGAATGTTCTGTAAATGTCAGTCAGGCCCATTTGTTCTAGATTTCTGTTTAAGTCCATTGTTTCTTTATTTTCTCTTTGGAGGATCTGTTCTGTCCTCTCAGAGGGGTGTTGAAGTCCCCAGCTATTATGGTGATGCTGTTTAGCAGTTTGTTTAGATCAAGTAGGATTTGCTTTATGAATCTGGTTGCACCTTAGTTAGGTGCACAAAGATTTAGGATTGTTATGTCCTCTTGTTGAATTGTATCCTTCACCATTATTCAGTGATCATCTTTGTCTTCCATTACTTTTGTTGGTTTGAAGACTAAGTTATCTGAAACCACAACTGGTACTCCAGCTTTCTTTTGGTTTCCATTTGTATGGAATATTGTTTTCTATCCCTTCACCTTGAGTCTGAATGAATCCTTGTGGGTTAGATGTATTTCCTGAAGATAGCAGATACTTGGCTTGTGCGTATTTATCCATTCAGTCATCTTCTGTCTCTTTAGTGGGCAGTTCAAGCCATTCATATTTATTGACAGAATTGATAAGTGGGGAAGATTTCTTTTCAGACGGTTGAGTTGAACATTGTTCCTTTGTTTACTCTCTTGAGCCATTGAGGTATCTGTCCTTTGACCTTTAGGTTTTGGATGATTTTACACTGGTCAGTGTCCATTGTGCTGATCTGTGTATATGGTTGTTCTGAATACTTCCTGGAGGGCAGATCTTATCTTGATGAATTCCTTGAGTCTTTGCTTGTCTGACAAGAACATATAAGAAATTTTGTTTTGCAAGACACACAATTTTATTCTCTTTGAGAAGAATGAGAATGGGGCCCCAGTTTCTTCTTGCTTGTAAGGTCTCAGTTGAGAAGTCTGCCATTAGTCTGCTGTAATTCCTTGAATAAATTCCTCATTGCCAGATGTTCTGTTTGATTTTTCTTTAATATTTTGATGTATTTAGTGAATTTTTCTTCCATGTCTTGTATTGTTTTTTTGTTTGTTTCTTTTTGTTGGGTATCCACTTTCTCTTGCATTTTATAGAGTTTTCTTACAATCTGTGTTCAAAATTCTTCTGTCATTTCAGTGTTCCAAATTTGGTTGGTATCCATTGATAGGGAGCTGGTGTTGTCTTTTGTGGGGGTCCTTTCAGGTTGCTTATTCATACTTCTGGAGTTCTTTCTCTGATTCCCTCCCATCTGGAGCAGCTGTTGCTTCTTACCTTTGGATTTTCATTTAGATAATGACACACACCCAGTTTGGTCTCTAAACCAGTAGGTGGTGCTTGTGGGTGAGAATTGACCACACGCTGTGTGATGGGTCAGTACATATAGTAAAAGGACATGCAAATTGACCTCCCTGTCAGTAGGTGGCACTTGCCAGGAAGAGCAAGCTACAATATTGTTCTTGGGTCCTATAACTAGCTCTCATTCCTTTGGAGAGGCACTGTAGTGCCTCAGGTGGTGGGTCTGGCCCTGGGACTTCTAGGTGTGTCCTTATTTTTCACCTCAGCATGGGCAGGTGGGGCAGTGAGGCTGGGTGGGGCTGGATTGGGTGAAACTGCCCTCTAGCTCCAGAAACGCTTTTAGTAGGGGTCAGAGGTCTGTCCCACACCTCTGGGAAAAGCTTCAAGGGAAGGGCTGAAGTGGCCGTACTCAACCAAAAGTGTGCGTGTGGAGGTGGGGCTGTCTGAGACTTGCATTCTGGCAGTCTAGAGCAGGCCTTGCTCTTTTCCACCCTTCCCTATTTCATGGTTTCTTCTGGGTCTCTGCTGGCAGGGAGGACCTCCAGCCAGCTGAGCTCTGCCTCAACTGTGATGTGGGGGGAGGTTCCTTGCCCCTGACCACTGCCTAAGCTGGGAGCGTGACCCTCTCATGGGAGGAGAGGTGCCCCTTGAGTGCACTGCAGCTAGGACCCACCCTTATCTGCCCCTGAAGGCACACATACCTCAGTAGACTAATTCACAAATACCCCTTCTGTGCCCGGGTGTATGGGATCTAGCCTGCAGGCCTGTACCCTGGGCTCCAGTGTTCAATCCCTGTCCTGGCTAGGGAGAAGAATGCTAGTCTCTAGTCACCCACAGGGTGCCCAAGCTGGATCAATGTCTCTCCACCTTGGGGTTTGACCTGCTCTGCTGGAATCACTGGACAAGTAGCACCAGGAAGGGCTGGTGGTTAAGGAGCTCATAGTCTGAGCACCCCTCAGTCCACTGCAGGGCCCCAAAAGGAAAAGTCCTATTCACTGTGGATGCCTCCCAGTGGTGGTTACATTGTCTTTTTCAGCAGACACAAGTATGGGAAGGGAAGGGGAAAATGAAGTAATACGGCATCTGCTGATTGGCTGGGGTCTGTGGGGTAGGAAATGCCCCGAGGGAGTTGGGAGCCTGGTACCCTGTACACACGAGGCTGTGTCTGTTCACTGATGGCAGCATTCTCTGGGCTTGCATCAGCAGGTCTCTCCAGTAGCTTGGGAGCTTACCAGCAGTCAAAGATGTAAAGGAGGGGAAGTTTAACTACTTCACCTACCCTTTTCTCTGGTCTCCAAGCCTCTCGGAGCTTAATCCCTGCCAATGCCTTTCTCTTTCTAGTTCTGCTCCACAACCTCTTCCCATGGAGTCTCCTGTAGGTTCAGGCACCCTTCCTTCTGACCCTCATCTGATCTATGTTTGTCTGCCTGTTTGTTTTTTTCTCTTTCATCTAAAATTTCTCCTTTTTGCAGAGACGCTCTGGGTGGAGGTGTTTCTCGTCTGCCATCTTGCCTCCCACTCTGTCTTTTGATTGGAGAATTTAATCCATTTATATTCAAGGTAATTTTTCATAAAGACTTATAGCCATTTTGCTAATTTTTTCCTCGCTTTTTTCTAAAGCCTTGTTCCTTTCTTCCTCTCTTAATGTCTTTCTTTGTGGTTCGATGATTTTCTATAGTGGTATGCTTTGATTTCTTTCTCTTTCTGTTTTGTGTATCTACTACAGGTTTTTGCTTTGTGGTTATCATAAGGCTTATATAAAATATCTTTAATTTCAACAGTCTATTTTAAGTTGGTAACAACTTAAAATACGTTACACACAAAAACTATACACTGTTACTTCCTTGACATTTTATGTGTTGGGGGAAAAATTTACATATTTTTATATTGTATATTCATTAATAAATAATTCTAGCTATAGTTATTTTTAATACTTCTGTTTTTCAATTTTTATACTAACATTAAAAGTGATTTACATACCAACATTACAGTATTAGAATATTCTAAATTGATGATATATTATATTTACCTTTACTAGTGAGTTTTATATTTTCATATGTTTTCATCTAATTGTCAGCCTTTCTTTTGCACTAGAAAAACTTTCTTTAGCATTTATTATAGGCAGATCTCTTGGTGATCAACTCCCTCAGCTTTTGTTTGTCTGAGAAAGTCTTTCTCCCTCATTTCTGAAAGATAGTATTCTTAATACTCATTGTTTTCTTCTTTTTTTTTAAATGGGGTTTCATAAGGGAACAAATATAAATATTTGGTTTCAAACTGACCTATTTTCCCCTGGACCTTCCAAATCAAGCAATTTCAATACAGCAGACACCTCTTGCTCAGTAATACCCATTGTTTTCTTTCAGCACATTGAATATATCATGCCACTGTGCTCTAGCCTGTGAAATAACTGCTTAGAAATGCTGATATCCTTTTTGAAATTTCCTTGTATGTGACACACTTCTTTTCTCTTGCTTCTTTTAAGAACCTCTCTTTATCTTTAATTATTAACAGTTTAATGTAATGTCTTGGTGAAGTCTTTGTTGGGTTGAATGTAATTGGAGAGCTTTGAATTTCAAGTACCTAGATGTCCATATCTCTCCCCAGATTCGGAAAGTTTTCAACCATTGTGTCTTTAAATAAGCATTTACCTTATTTTCTCTCTCTTTTCCTTCAGTGACTCCCTTAATGCAAAAGTTAGCTCTTTTGATGGTGTTCCTTAAACCCTATAGGTGTTTTTCATTCCTTTTTATGGTTATTTTTGTTATTGTTCTTTGCCTGCGTAATTTGAAATAATCTGTCTTCAATTTCTCTTATTCCTTCTTGTGCTTGATCCATTGCCCTGTTGAAGTTCTCTATTCCAGTTTTTTGTTGTTGTTGTTCTTTAGTCATTGTGTTCTTCGGCTCCAAAATTTCTGTTTGGCTCTTTTTTAAAATTGTATGTCTTTGTTGAACTTCTTAATTTTGTTCATGTATTGTTTTTCTTATTTCATTAAATTGTTTCTCTGTGTTCTCTTACAGCTCACTGAGCTTTCTTAAAGCAATTGTTTTGAATTATTTATCAGGCAATTTGTAGATTTGTTTTTTAGGCAAACCTCCATTTTTGGGCGGTTAGTTATCAGAATATTATTGTGTTCTTTTAGTAGTATCATGTTTCCTTGACTATTATGTCCTCGAAATATTGCATTGCTCTTTCACATTTGAAGAGTCAGTCACTCCCTCCACTATTTGTTATCTGTCTTTGGGAGAGAAATGCCTTCACCAAACAGCCTGGCTGGGGATCTGAGTCTGTCTCACAGCTTTTCTACGAACTCATCTGTTCCATAGCTCTTCTTCCTTCTTGTGTGGGATTTCTTAAGATTGCATGCCTTCTCTTGATCCTGCAGAGCCAGTCTAGGTCCTGAGAGACTCCTCTTTGTTTTCCTTAGGGTGGTGCCCTGGAATTGTCAAGTTTGTGTGCCTTTTCTCAATCCTGCAAAGTCAAACTGACAGTCTTTGTGTGATGTTTTCACTTGTTGTCCATGGGGTACACTTAGGGAGCCAGCCTGGATGGGGAAGTGAGATGTGTGGAACATTTAGAGTGCCTGTGGGTCAGTTGGGGGTAAGGCCTCTCAAGTGGCTTGTGGGCAGGCTTCCTGATGGAGTGATTAGTAGGTTCTGCAGTCTCTTTTTCCTGCTCCCAGCCTCTCCCAATCACTCAACCATGCTAATCGCCTCAGTATTTTGGAGGGATGAGAAAGAAGTGGGTCTCTTAGGCAGCATCCTGCATGGCTGGAGGAGTTGGGCACTCAGTCACTATGCTTTCACTTTTTTCTGTGGGAAAAAATTGTAGTCCAAAAGGGCCTCTCTTAGCATTGAGTTGTGCCACCTTGGGGGAGGGGTGATGTAGGGAAAATGAACGTATTCTTCTTATCCTTGTCAATACATCTATTCTAGGATTTTATAGCCCACATTTGTGCTGGAACTTCTCTGGTGGATTCTTGGACTTCCACAGAGGTACTCTCATATGTGGTAGTTGTCTAAATTGGTACTTCTGTGTGGGATGACAGTAAAGAAAGTTCCTGTTCTGTTGTCTTGCTGATGTTACTTTCTCCAGTTATTTTTGCTAACTGATTAGAAGATGGATAGGAGAGGAATTGCGTAGTATTAGGGAAAATGGCACCTCATAGTGTGAAGGTGAACATTTGTGAACACTTCTTAGAATATTTTTCCCTTTTTCCTCATCTTTATTGAGATATAATTGACAGCTAAAATTTGCATATAGTTAAGGTGTAGAGTGTGATAATTTGATATACATATACATCTTGAAATGATTACCACTATTAAGCTAATTAATGTATCTATCCACATCATGTAGTTACCACTCTCAGAATGTTTTATACACTGCTTTGATTTCTTTTCTTTTTTTTTTTTTAACCTTAATAGGTTTCACAGCCTTTTATGTTATGGCAGGAAAACACATTGATTATCCTTTAATTTTACCATAATCTCTAAATATACTTACCTCGGTCATTGTATGAAGTGTCTAGAGGATTGAAGAAAAAATATAAGATTATTAATTTTGCATAACCAGATTTATGTATTAATTTCTTAACAATCCAATAAATATCTAATTTATTTACCACTTTCTGTTGAATATGCATGTTGTAATCCTAAAAGAGAAGATGAAAACGTAATGAGATTCTACCTTGACAAGTATGTCTACTTTATTTTCTTATTAGATAAAAATCTGTTTATCTCTTCCTCTTTCAGATCTCTGAGAGGAAAAATCTTTTAGGAAACAAAAAAACAGATTAACTTTACCAATAGTGTCTTAAGAAATAAGTTCATCATTAGTCTCAATCCAACTACTAAGAGATTTGTTACTTTTTTCCCGATATTCCCATTTTCTTTGGGTTCCATCTCAGAAAACAAAGAGGGGATGCCATGGCCATTTGCTCCTCACTCACGTTCATTACAGATGAGCTAAGTAAGAAGGAGAAGAATGGACCAAGAGTCCAAGTATGGCGCATGGACAGCAAGCAGAGTGACCATGTTCCTTCCTCTTCTTTCCTCAATTCTTTGGAATCCAGACGCTCGTAGCATGTGTGTGTGTGCATTTTCATGTGTGTGTGAGTGTGTAATTGTTTACACATCCACAGCTTCATAACTGTATAGTTATATAGGCCAACCTGGCTGGTGGGCCTAGTATGGACAACTTTAGTGGCCTCTAGCAGGGAAGAGTTCTAGTGGCTGTTATTGAGTTCTGGAGATAGGACTAGTCAGAGAGACAGCACATCCATAAGCAGCCCTGGTGAGTGGATGTTAAGGGAGAACATTGAGTGTTGGAGTGTGAGGGTTAAGGATAGCCACGGTACACTGAAATTAGTAGTATGTGTGTGTCCCTGAAGAAAAGTAGACAGTACATTGGTTTGTCATCATAACTATCGAATTTTAAAACCTGGGTTTGATATTCAACTCCTTCCTTAGGTAGGTGTACTTGAGTTAAGTCTCAATCTTTTGACACTAGAAATTTCATCTTCTAGAATGGGGATGTTTTATTTACCTCATATATTATATTGTATAGCTTTCAAAGAGTCTTTTTACTAGAATATTCCATTGAATCTTCATGAAAACCTGTGAATTACGTATTTTATCTGCATTGTAAACATTCAGGAAATTGTTTCAGAGAGGTTCCTTAAGATTTCTAAGCTCTTGGGGTAAATAGGAACTTGAATTCTTTTAATGGTCTTAGGAAAGGGAATTGTTTACCTTTTCCCAGAAAAATACGCAATTCATGTGTGTGTGTGTGTGTGTGTGTGTGTGTGTGTGTAGTTTATTTATTTATTGAGAGAGAAACAGAGAGAGGGAGAAAGAGAGATTGATAGGCATTTGGGTATTATAGCAACAAAAGATGTGCTGACATAATAGGCCCTGCTCTCTGAAGAATACGTTCGTCCATTACTTCTCTAGTAGTTCCTAATCTATTTACCTGTACCATCCTCATAGTCCAGAAGTCCAGCACCTAGAGAAAAAAGGAAGAGAGCTCACGATTTTGCTTCTTGATTATTAGCGGGGCTTTATTTAAGACCCTGAGAGCTAATGTAAACATGAACTCCTGATAGTGAATAATGATGTAAATTAATTTACTTTGCAGGAACGAGGGATTGTTCATAAGTAACAGGAGCAGATGATGATAAGTGCCAGTGCCAGTTGATAGTTTCATAATATTTGCCAAGCTAAATGATAATCAAAAGGAGCTTCAAAGTTGCTTTTACCTCTTGGTGCTTCAGCACCTAGCTCCTGTTTTTTTCCTCTTACCAGTCCTAGGCTATCTTCTTAGCACCTTTGGCATCTCTCCAGATCTTTCCATGGAAAGTCTGCTTCTCCTCTTCACATTTGATGTTGGTACTCTTCAATCACAATCACATTAGCTGTGTTTACTCTCTAATTATTCCAGGCTACTTTAGATTTTTCTACCCAACCACCTTACAGACAGAGGCCCTTTTCACTAGCATATTTAGACCTGCTGAACCATCTACTCCGGTACCTAAGGAGTCTGCTATTTCTATGGCTTGGTATCTCTGTTGCTGCTCTCAGACCATGGAAAGCATCTGAAGAGCACCTCAGAATTATGCAGGCCTACCTACTATTAATCCATTCTGCCCAACTCCAGTTTTGCATTGAGCACTGCTCAGAAATCCCTAGTAGATTTCTTACGGTCACTTAGAAGTTCAGTTCATGCAATGATGCACTAGAAACAGTGGTAAACAAGATAGACTTCATTCCTGACTTATGAAAATTTCATAAATACTATATTTCTTTTTCTTTTTCTCCTGGGTTTGAGTACTTACTTTGTTCTGAACTGTATCTGGAGACATAAATTTCTGTGGAAGAATTAAGAAAAATGTTTCTATTAGCTACTTGTGAGAGATATTCTTCCCCTGAGCCAACTTTCCTCACTCTAAGCTGTGCTTCTTTGCTCCCAGGGTGGTCCTCCTGATAAAATGCATTCCTGGTTCTCACCCCATTTCAGCGTCTTTAGCCAGCCCTGTTCTATCTTTTTAAAATACCTATTCTTTGAGGGCTCACAGACACTGAGGATGGAAAGTAGGGAGGGAATATAGCTGATTACAAGGTAGTGGAAGAGAAATGGAAAAATCTTGGAAAAAGAAACCATGACATAGAAATAGGTCTTTGCTTTTATGATTTCCATCTCTGTTTCATTGACAGGTACTACTTTGTATTTTTCTCTTCTTATGGTCTCTCCACATTAAATCTCTAAAAGCCCTCAGCTCTTTTCATATAACATCAGATATTGGTGTGTAGTAGCATACTGTCTTCTTGCTTCCATTATTTTTTAACCCAGATAATTTCCCTTGGAGCTCAGATAAATTTTTTTAAAAGTATCCTTATAACTTTTGTTAAACTCTGTGATTTTTTTTTTGTTGACATGATTGATAATGTAAGCTTTAGGAATTTAAAATCGTAGGGAGATCACTAATAGGTCATAGATTCTTTAACTCATGTATTGAAACAGATTCCCCAAATATTGGCAAAGTCTCTAGTTATCTGGTAAGTAGAGATGAGCTCAGACTGAATCTTGGAATCCCTCCCTCTGTGACTTTAACAGGAGATCTTCATTTTGACTCATTAATACTCACCACTTTGCTTGCGTCGTGTCCATCTTGTTAACAAAATAGCCAGAATGGCAAGTCCCAGTAGAGTCAGGATGATAGCCAAAGTTATTTCTGAAATACAAATTCACCTGTAGGCATGCTTATTTAGAGCAAGTCATTATCAGAGACAATTTCTGATCACCTCTTACTGTCCACCACATAGACATTTTTTTCTTTCCCTTTCCTGCTACTTCAAGTCCTTTATTCTTTTATCTTCCCTACATTACTGTCCCCAGATTTCTGCCCTTGCCTGTTTCTTAGCTATTATATTGGTTCTTTTGGTCATATACTAAGAACCTCAGATGCTGAGTACCTTGGTTTAGAGTGGGCAGTCTGACAGATGTCCTCCTTAATTGAATGTCATACTACCCAGGCGGGGGAAGGTTAGAGAGGAGCAGTAGTCTACAAAGCAATCCACTGGGGTATGAGAAGAAATATTCGAACTTCTATTTTTGTATAATTTTGTCTCATGCCTTTAAAATGTTAAGATTTTCTATTTTAAAACTACATTTAGTATAGTTGTACATTTACAACATTTATAAACATACATCTATAGAGAATATATGCTCAAAAAATTTTTACATGGATGAGCAACTAAAAATCTTTGGAGGCCTCTGACTAAAGGGTGCTGAGCAAAGGTGGTCATGTGAAAGTCGTAGCAGAGGACAGAAATTTTTTATCACCGAGGACCTTTCAGTTATCACTCACTAAACCCCTCATGATGAGATGAATATTTGTGAAGTTTGTTACTGTGGTTGATAAAGCATGCTGGAACTGACTAACCTGTGTTTGTTTATGTGTCATTGATTTGCATTCAGTTGATGTGGGATAGAGTCTTGCAGTCACAAGAGAGAAAAATCTTAGACAATGTCCTATGGTTATGAAGAATGATGGCTATGAAGGATATGAAAATAAAGAGAGAGAGAGAGAGAGAAAGAAGAGAGTGAGGAAAGAAGGAACAAATCAACCATAAATCTGCCTGTGACCGTGAAAATGTTGAAGAATATTGAATTCCATAGGTTAATAGATTATACCAAGATTAAAGCTGCTTCAGAAAAGGAATAGGTGAATCCACTTCAAGATGTAATAACACACACACCTCAAATCAGGGCAGATTAGGCACATATTTACTGAGTCTTTTAGGTGTTTGGTCATGTGAGAAAGTTCTCCTGCCAAATCAACCATTGGAGATCTGTTCCTAATAAAATGAATAGTAAATAGTCTGGACGCTATCATGGGAGTCAGAACTTTTTGATTAATATGAAATAACCCTTAGGGGAGAGAGGGACAACTAGGTGGTGTACTCCTATTAAGCTTCTGGACAGTAGCACTCCCTTGAATGGTGTCTGAAGTGCTCTGGCTATAGAGCAGTTAGAAGATGGGTTATCCTATTTATGAGGAAAATAAGTGGAAGTCCCCATTTCTCAGAGTTGAGATGGATCATAGAGTGAACAGTACTACAGGGAGGGAGATAATGGGCTAAGAAATTTTCCTAGTACTATGGGAAGTGGTTATTTTCTTTGATCAGTTCAGACTCTAGAAACCAAAGGAGAAATCAACCCTATTACTCTAGAGCTGAACTGACTGTGGGTTGTTTCTCCCAGAGGCTCCCAGAGGATCAATAAGAGTGAAAGAAAGGATATTGAATTTGAAAAGAAGGCAAGCAGCAAGGTAAAGCAGCTGTGTTAAAGTCCTTAAGAGAAGGCTCCTGAGCCAGTAGAGTGAAGAAAGCCTTAGAGAAGGAGTCAGTCCATACCCAAGACTGCCATTTTCCAGGTATTGTCTTCAGTGGGTTTCGTGTCATCTGTGTTTCTTTGTCAGAGGGAGATCAAGATAAAATGAACAACTCAGGCTCACTGTTTATGAGCAGTATGAACTTGAGTGTCATGGAGGCCCTTGTAGACAAAGATGCAGAGGGTTGCTGAGAAACCTTGTAGCTCAGGTTGATCAGATCTGAGCAAACTATGGGAGCGTGGCCTGTGAAAGTTCTGAAATCTATGTCATAACAAAGACTTAGAACTTCAGGGAGGCAAGAGGAAAGAAAGGGAAGGACCAAGAGGCTGGGAAGATTTAAGAATACTTTGCAGGACCTTAACTTATATAAGATATTAGAAGGGAGCTTACTCTCTCCTGGCTTTAGAATAATTTCTAATTTCCAGAGATTTTGAGGTCAGAAATTTTGTCTCACTCATCTTTGTAACTCTTGAGACTGAGAACTTTCCACAGAATAGGCACTTTGTAAATGTTTGATGATTAAAAGTGGAAAAAATTTCTATATTTATTATAAAAAGAGTGGCTTTGAGACACCTAAAGGTGAACCAAATAAGCCACGTTGTTGAAGTTACATAGCAAGGAGAAGTCCAGAGGTCTGTGATGCTAGGAAAAGTGAACCATTGAATGAGATTTCATAAGCCACTGTGGAGAACAAGGAGAATAATAAACACCTTTCTTGAGTGTCTGTTAACTACAAGGCTCTATATTAGGACCTTACAAGCACAAACTCATTTAATCCCCAATAACCATCATAGTGAAATCCTTCTAGATGCAGAGAGACACCAGAAGTCACCCCGCCAACAAATGGCAGTTTCTGATTCCAAAGCACACACTATATTCACAAAGGCACATTTTGTTTCAATCTTGGAGGCCTGCTGTCTATAGTGGTATTTTCTAGGGTGAGCAGTCAACCACTGGAAGAGGAGAGTGATGCCTTCTAGTTTTAGGATGCTTGATGTGTCAGGTCTAGGGCAGCTCTGGACTACGTTGTTTTTTTAAATGAACCTTGGTGGTAAAATTCTTATTTGGCCTATTTTCATGGTCTAGATTGATGAGGGAGAAGTCATTTAAAAATTTTACATGTATAAATTTAAATTACCAGATTTCAATACTTACTCTATATTTTCATTTTATTAAGACTTGCCTATTGATACAGATTCATTCTGAAGGTATATTACACTTATTATAACCATTTCAAGTCCAATAGTCAATTACAATGATTAATTGTATAATTTTGACTATGTCAATAGCATATTATAATAGAATTATTGAAATTTGATTACATAATAATATCTTACAAGATAGATTAATACCTCAGACTTGTTTCTGAATTGCAGCTCTCTTACTGTCGACTAAATGTAAATTCTAATGGCGAAAACATGAGAA
This sequence comes from Lepilemur ruficaudatus, assembly GCA_963574885.1. NCBI lineage: Eukaryota > Metazoa > Chordata > Mammalia > Primates > Lepilemuridae > Lepilemur > Lepilemur ruficaudatus. The sequence continues at coordinate 1,473 of CAUYRT010101597.1, read as the reverse complement.
TTTTATTGTATTCCCATTATAACCCAAACGCAAACCCAAACTAAACCAACAAAACAAAATACTATGATAGCTAATTTTATGTTACTTGGCTAGGCTATGGTGCCTAGTTGTTTGTTCAAACATGAATCTAGGTGATGCTGTGAAAGCATTTTTTAGATGTGATAAAGAGTTACAATCAAATCTTTTTGTTGCTGTTGTTGTTAATGTTATTTTAATAGCTTTATTGATGTCTAGTTGATATGCAGAAAAGTGTACATATTTAATTAATATAATTTCATTAGTTTGGACACATTCTTATGTAGGGGCCAAGAGGAAAGTTCCCCCTTGGTCCTCTAAAGTTTCTCTGAAAAATTAACTCAAAAAAGGAAGATTAATTGGAGACAAGACATATACGTTTATTTAACATGTATACAGGGAGCACTTAGAATGAAGACCCAAAGATATAGGAAAAATTGTCCATTTTTACGTTTAGGCTTAACAAAGTTTGGACACATCCTTGAAACCACTAAAAAAATCAAGGTAATGAACATATCTATCTGATTTTAGTAAAGCAGATCACCCTCTGTAACGTGGGTGGTCCTCATCCAGTTAGTTGTGGAGGTTTTCATTCAATCTTTGTCTTAAAAGTGAAGACTGAGATTTCTGCCTCAAGGTTGCACCATAGAAACTCTGCTTGAGTTTCCAATTTGCCTGACCTGCCTGTGAATTTGAGACTCAAGACTGCAATATTAACTATTACAGCCTGCTGATCCATCCTACAGATTTCACTTGCCAGGCCCCATAATTGTGTGAGCCAGTTCTTTAAAATATATTTTTCTATATACATCTTATTAATTCTGTTTCTCTGGAGAGCCCTGACATATCCCTTTGCTAAATATCTAATTATTGGCAATGTAATATAGTGTGCATATTAAAAAACTACCTTGGGCTCTTTGTACCTTCCAGAGGGACATTTGATCTACTTTAGAAAACTTGACCACATATAATAGGGATTTGAGGCTACTGTCAAAGAGAAAGAAATAATGTGTAAAGAGTTCAGATATGTAATTTTCAGTGGATTTGTCTTGATAGAGGTTAAAGTTTAGGAAAGGTAGAGTAATGAATTGCAAGCATCCCCTGACTAAGTAGTTTGGCTCAGACTAATAATTAAGCCTATAGATTGAAGTCATACTTGTCCTTTAATTCAGGTATTTGGATGAGATGAGAAATTTTAATGGTAATATAGCTAACTGGTATCTAAAGTACATATATCATATATTGTTGACTGATGGAAATGTCGCTATAATTTAAATATCCTTGATAGACAGAAATATTAGCAACTTTTTTTTTGAGTTTTTTTTTTATTGGGGGAAAACTACAAAGCATTTACAGTACAATGTTTACAGTCACAATTTGTAGTGAGCTGATTTCCCAAAATATATTACCACTCAAGTTGACTTATCTTGTTACATTCAAAAACCTACTCTGTCAAAG